>PVJD01002116.1:0-219200 GCA_004026545.1 Mormoops blainvillei
CAGAATACCGGTAATCAGGATGCTCACAGAATTGGTGGAGTATGGTCACAAAATGGAGGAAAAAGTGAAGGCTATGCAAAGTGAAATAAAGAAAAATATACAGGGAACCAACAGCGAAGGGAAGGAAACCAGGACTCAAAGCAACAATCTGGAGCAGAAAGAAAAAATAAACATTCCATCAGAACAGAATGAAGAAACATGAATTCAAATAAATGAGGAGAGGCTGAGGAACCTCTGGGACAACTTTAAATGTTCCAACATCCATACCATAGGGGTACCAGAAGGAGAAGAGGAAAAGCAAGACATTCAAAACTTATTTGAAAAAATAATGAAAGAAAACTTCCCTAATCTGGCAAAGGAAATAGACTTCTAGGAAGTCCAAGAAGCTCAGAGAGTCCCAAAGAAGTTGGATCCAAGGAAGTACACACCAAGGCATATCATAGTTACGTTACCCAAGATTAAAGATAAGGAGAGAATCTTAAAAGCAGGAAGAGAAAAGGAGACAGTTACCTACAAAGGACTTCCCATCAGACTGTCAGCTGATTTCTCAAAAGAAACCTTACAGGCAAGAAGGGGCTGGAAAGAAGTATTCAAAGTCATGAAAGGCAAGGACCTACATCCAAGATTACTCTATCCAGCAAAGCTATCATTTGGAATGGAAGGGCAGATAAAGTGCTTCCGAGATGAAGTACAGTTAAAGGCGTTCATCATTATCAAGGCTTAATTAAATGAAATATTAAGGGGACTAATGTAAGAAAAAGAAGATGATCAAAACTATGAACAGTAAAATGACAGCAAACAACTGTCAACAACTGAACCTAAGAAAACAAAAACAAAAACAAACTAAGCAAACTGCTAAAAGAGGAACAGAATCACAGAAATGGAGATCACATGGAGGGTTATCAGCAGGGAGGTGGAGAGGGGAGAATGGGGGAAAAGGTACAGGGAATAAGAAGCAAAAATGGTAGGTACAAAATAGACAGGGGGAGGTTAAGAACAGTATAGGAAAGGGAGAAGCCAAGGAACGTATATGTACGACCCATGGGCATGAACTAAGTGGGGGAATGCTGGTGGGAGGTGGGGTGCAGTGTGGAGGGGAATAAAGTGGAGAAAAATAAATAAATAAAATGTTTGTAACCCAAAAAGAAAAAAAAGTAAGACAAAACAACAACAACAACAACAAAGTTTTCTGATTAATGTTACTGAGAACAAGATGAAACCTTTCCATTTCTAATCTCATTCACTTTCTCAGCTCTGAAAAGATTTTTCCCCCTTCACTGTATTATATTGGTCGTTTTGATCACAGACAAGCTGTCTTTCATCTGAGCAACAGCCCTAGAGTCAGCCCTGAACCACAGTAAGATTGTCTATTCTTCCTATTCTTGTGACACTTCTTTACTAACAAGGAATTAAAAAGTAATGACACCTTTCAGAGAATAGAAAGACTGCAGATGGACCTATTTCTTGGTAAAAAAAAAAAAAATCCAAGAAAAAGTGCTGTTCTCATATTGAAAACTTTCCACTTAAATAAAGCATAGGATTTTATATCATTTCTTCTAGGTTAATTTAGATAAAAGTATGGATGTCCACTATATTAAAATCATATATGTATGTATGTATTACACAAAGCTGAGTTGTTTTCAAGCAGTAGAGATGGCTTATAAAAAATGTATTTATTATTCACTTAATTTGTCCTCTAAGAATATAAAATAGCACAAAATTAAAGGAGAAAAAATATTATTTGTAAAACAAAGCACCTTACATAGATTATTCCAGGTAAAAGGGAGCCTTGTTCAGGAACCTTGTAGTCACCTGGTCTAGACACTTGCACATAAAGGAAAAAGTAGGTCCTGTTAACTAAGGGGAAGGGTCTGTACTGTGTGGGCTGCAAATGAGGAGAAAGGACTCACTGTGCACCTTCAGTGGCCATGAGGACACCTGGAGGAGGGCCTGAAAACCTGGGCTCCTTTCTGAGAAAATCAAGTATTTGCCAGGAAGTTGGCTAAGGTCAGGGTGTAAACCCAGTGGTTCTTAAACTTGGCCATGGAAGTCTTATTAAAACACAGGTTGCAAATATGGCAGAATAGTAAGTGGGACTGTTGTGGAGCTACACTAACCTCTTCCCAGAATCAACCTGGAATTACAACTAAATTGTAGAGAAATCACCCAGAATAACCAACTGAACACTAGCTGGAAAGAAGCTTACAACCAAGGTCAGATAGAAGAGACCACTTCACCACAACAAGACTGGCAGGCAGGTGGAGATGACACGAGAGGGCTGGCTGGGCTCCCACAGGTGGCAGCTGAAGTTCCAGAGGGATATTTCAGTGGCTAGGGGGGTTCTCCCTGAGAAATGTAGAGTCTAAACCCCAAGCTGGGCTCCCTCGCTTGCAGCACCAGAGCTGAAAAGGAACTCAGATCACATCCAGCTGTGAAAGGCAGCAGGGTTTCTGTCTGCCAGGGAGAGACAGCTGAAGATGCAGATAGCCTCTTAAAGGGCCAATGCACAAAATTTCATTTGCAGCCACATCCTGGATTCTGGCAGAGGGAGGACAGAGTGGACTAGAGACACTTGAGGACACTCTGGTGCTGGTGGCTCTGGGGAGAAAACCAAAGGAACGAGCTACCAGGATCCCTGTGCTGAGTCATTCCCCATACTGCAGGAGCCATCTCTCTTAGGCAGAGCACTCCTCTTCAAATGTCATCATCCTGAGGGGAAGCAGTAGTCCTGCCTGCAGGAATTACTCTGCCATACCCTGTGGTGCTTAAGGCCAGGTGCCGATTACAGTTTGACTATTTTAACAGCTGGTCAGTTTGCCACCTGATTAGTTTAGCAGCTAAGGCAGAAAATACAAACAAGCAGCCAAGGTGGAAAGACAAAGAAACAAACCCCAATTAAAAGAACAAGAAAATTCTCCATAAGAACTAGATGAAATGGAGGGTAGCAATTTATCAGATAAAGAGTTTAGAGTAATGATTATAAGGATTCTGAACAGCATGAAAAAAAAACATATAGAAACCATAAAAAAGGACCAGTCAGAAATAAAGAATGCAATATCTGAAATAAATTATACACTGGAAGGAATAAGCAGTAGGTTAGATGAAGCAGATGATTGAATCAGTGTTTTGGACGATAAGGTAGAAAAAAAACAAAAAACCCAGGCAGAGCAGCAAAAAGAAAACCGATTTTAAAGAAATGAGGAGAGCTTAAGAAAATTTTAGACAACATGAAGCATAACAACATCCACATCATGTGAAACCAGAAAGAGAAGAGGGAGAACAAGGAATTGAGAACTTACTTGAAGAAATAATGACTGAAAACTTTCCTAATCTGGTGAAGGAAAAAGTCACACATGTCGGGGATGCTTGGAGGGTTCCAAACAGGTTGGACCCAAAGAGGCCTATGCTGAGACACACTGTAATTAAAATGACAAGGTTTAAAGACAAGAAGAGGATCCTAAAAGCCACAAGAGAAAAGCAGGTAGTAACCTACAAGGGAGCACCAATTAGACTGGTATCTGATTGCTCAACAGAAACATTTCAGGTCAGAAGGGAGAAGCATGAAATATTCAAGGTGATGAACACCAAAGACCTACAATCAAGGCTACTTTACCCAGCAAGGCTATCATTTAAAATTGAAGGAGAAATAAGGAGCTTACCAGAGAAGAAAAAGCTAAAGGAGTTTGTGAACATTAAATCAATACTGCAACAAATGTTACAGGACTTGCCTTAAGAAGAAGAAAAAAAGAAAGAAAAAAAAAAGAGGGAAAACAGTCTACCAATAAAATGGCACTACATGCATATCTATCAATAATCACCTTCAATGTAAATGGTTTAAATACTCCAACCAAAAGACATAGGGTAGCTGAATAGATAAGAAAATAAGACCGATATATATGTTGCCTCCAAGAGACCCATCTCAGAATGAAAAATCCACACAGACTAAAAGTAAAGGGATGGAAAAATATATTTCATACAAATGGAAAAGAAAAAGAAAAATCTGGGGTAGCAGTACTTATATCCAACAGAACAGACTTTAAAACCAAGTCTATAGTAAGAGACAAAGGATACTACATAATGATAAAGAAAACAATCGAGCAAGAGGATATAACCATAGTAAACATTTATGCACCCAGCATAGGAGCACCTAAATATGTGAAGCAAATCTTGATGGACATAAAGGGAGAGATCAACAGAGATACAGTCATAGTTGGGGATTTTAACACCGCATCGACTTCAATGGATAGATCTTCCAGGCAGAAAATCAACATGGAGACAGCAGTCTCAAATGACACACTAGGTCAAATGGATTTAATTGGTATCTTCAGAGCACTTCACCCCAAAGCAGCAAAACATACATACTTTTTCAAATGCACATGGGATGCTTTCTAGAACAGGCCACATGTTAGGACACAAAAAAGTCTCAATAAATTTAAGAAGTTTGAAATCATATCAAGAATCTCCTCTAACCACAATACTATGAAACTAGAAATCAATCACAAGAAGAACACTGAACAACATGCAAAGACCTGGAAGTTAAATAACATGCTATTAAATAATGAATGGGTCAACCACATCAAGGGAGAATTCAAAAGATACTTTGAAACAAATGAAAATGAGGACATGACAACCCAAAATCTGTGGGACACTGGGAAAACAATCCTAAGAGGAAAATTCATAGCATTACAGGCCTGTCTCAAAAAGCAAGAAAAAGCTCAAATAAACAATTGAACTTCACATTTAAAGGAACCTGGAAAAGGACAACAATGGCCAAAGTGAGTAGAAGGAAGAAAATAATAAAGATCAGAGCAGAAGTAAATAAAATAGCATCTAAAAAATGATACAAAAATCAATGTATCAAAGAGGGCTCTTTGAGTTCTCTGGTTCTTTGAAAAGATAAACAAAACTGACAAACCTTTAACCAGATTCATCAAGAAAAAAAGAGAAAGAACCCAAATAAATAAAATCAGAAATTTAAAGAGGAGAAATAACTGACACCAAAGAAATACAAAGGATTGTAAGAAAATATTACGAACAATTATTTGCCAACAGACTGGACAACCTGGATGAAATGGATAAATTCCTAGAAACATACAGTTTTCCAAAAATAAATCAGGAAGAACCAGAGAATCTGAGTAGCAGATTACACCCAGTGAAATGGAAGCAGTAATAGAGAAAATGCCCAGCAAACAAAAGTCCTGGACCAGATGGCTTCACAGGTGAATTTTATCAAACATTCCGAGAAGAACTAACACCATTCTTTCTCAAACTTTCATAAAATTCAAGAGGAAGGAAGGCTCCCAAACTCAATTTAGGACAGCATTATCCTAATTCCAAAACCAGATAAAGATACTACAAAGAAAGAAAATTACAGGCCAATATCCCTGATGAACATAAAGGCTAAAATCTTCAACAAAATATTAGCAAACCAAATACAGCAATCATAAAGATGATACACAGGATCAAGCGGAATTTATACCGGGAAGCAAAGTTGGTACAACATTCGCAAATCAATAAATGTGATTCACATATACAAAACGAAGGATAAAAGCCATGTGATCATATCAATAGATGCAGAAAAAGCTTTTGATAAAATCCATCATCCATTTATGATAAAAACTCTCAGCAGTGGGATTAGAGGGAACATACCTAAACATAACAAAGGTCATATATGACAAACTCACTGACAGCATCATACTTAATGGGCAAAAACTACAAGTGTTCCCCTTAAGGTCCGGAAAAGACAGGGATGTCTGCTTTCACCTCTCTTATGCAACATAGTACTGGAAGTCCTAGCCACAGCAATCAGACAAAAAAAGGCAAAAAAAGGCAAAAAAAGGCATTCAAACTGGAAAGGAGGAAGTAGTAAAACTGTATTTATTTGCAGATGCCATGATACTGTACAGAGAGAACCCCAAAGATTCTACCCAGAAACTACCAGAATTGATCAATGAGTTCAGCAAAGTAGCAGCATACAAAAGTAATATCCAGAAATCAGTCGCATTTTTATATGCCAATAATGAACTAACAGAAAAGGAAATTAAGAAAACAATCCCATTCATAATTGCTTCAAAAAGAATAAAATAACTAAGAATAAACCCAACCAAGGATGTAAAAGACCTGTAGACGGAAAATAATAAGACTCTGAAGAAAGAAACTGAAGAAGATACAAATAAGTGGAAGCACATACTGTGTTCATGGACAGGAAGAATTAGCATTATTAAAATGTCCACACTACCCAAAGCTATTTATATATTCAATGCAATTCCTATCAATATCCCAAAGATATGTTTTACAGAACTAGAACAAATATTTCAAAAATTTATATGGAATCGCCAAAGGCCCTACATAACAACACAATCCTGAGAAAGAAGAACAAAGTGGGAGGAATCACACTATTTAATATCAAACTATACTATAAGGCCACAGTAATCAAAAGAGCCGGGTCTGGCATAAAGACAGGCACATAGATCAATGGAACAGAATAGACCCACACCTTTATAGTCAGTGAATATTTGACAGACGAAGCAAGCACATACAATGGGCTAAAGACAGTTTATTCAATAAATGGTGTCAGAAAAATTGGACAGATGTGTGCAGAAAAATGAAAGTAGGCCACCTTCTTACACCACACACAAGAATAAATTCAAAAATGGATCCAAGACTTAAATGTTAGACCCGAAACCATAAAAACCCTAGAAGAAAACAGTCAGTGCTTGGACATTGTTCTTAGAAATTTTTTAATGGATATATCTCCCCAGGCAAGGGAAACAAAAGAAAAAATAAACACTTAAGACTACATCAAACTAAAAACTTTTTGCACAGCAAAGGAAATCATCAACAAAATAGAAAGACAGCCCACAGAATGGGAGAACATATTCGCTGATACATCCGATAAAGGGCTAATATCCAAAGTTTATAAAGTACTTAGAAAATTCAACACCAAAAAAACAAACAACCCAATTAAAAATGGGCAAAAGGCCTGAACAGATACTTCTCCAAAGGGGACATACAGAGGGCCCAGAAACATATGAAGGGATGCTCAATGTCACCAATCATTAGAGAAATGCAAACAAAAACCACAATGAGATGCCATCTCACACCTGTCAGAATGGCCATCATCAATAAACCCACAAACAAGTGCCAGAGAAGCTGTGGAGAAAGGGGGACCCTTTTGCACTGTTGGTGGGAATGGAGATTGCTGCAGCCACTGTGGAAAGCAGTGTAGAGATACCTCAAAAAATTAAAAGTGGAACTGCCTTATGACCCAGCAATCCAACTTCTGGGAATATATCCAAAGGAATCCAAAACTAATTAGATAGAATGTAGGCACCCTTATGTCCATGGCAGCGTTATTTACAATCGCCAAGATGTGGAAGGAGCCCAAGTGTCCATCAACTGATGAGTGGATAAAACAACTATGGGACATTTACACAATGGAATTCTACTCAGCCATAAAAAAAAGAAGGAAATTTAGCCCTGGCTGGTGTGGCTCAGTGGACTGAGATTTGGCCTGAAAGCCAAAGGGTCACCAGTTCAATTCCCAGTCAGGGAGCATGCCAGGGTTGTGGGCCAGGTCCTCAGTTGGAGGTGTGCAAGAGGCAACCACACATTGATGTTTCTCTCCCTCTCTTTCTCCCTCCCTTCCCCCCTGTCTAAAAGTAAATAAATAAAATGTTTTAAAAAAGAGAATTTTACCCTGTGCAACAGTATGGATGGGCCTGGAGAACATTACACTAAGTGAGGTAAACCAATCAGATAAGGACAAATACCATATGATTTCACTCATATGTGGAATCTAATGAACAAACTGAACTGACAAGCAAAACAGAGACAGACACACAGAAGGAGAGCAGATGACAGCTAGTGGTGGCAGAGAGTAGGTTAGGGGACAGAGGAATTGAGGAAAAAGGAAAAAGCACTCACGGATGTGGACAAGTGTGTCATTGCTGGGGGTGGGGGTACATGGGGACTAAACGGTAATGGAAAAAATGCAATAAAGATTAATTTTTTAAAAATACCCCACAGGTTGTTGGACCTCACCCCAGACTGTCTGATTTAGGAGGTCTAGAGTTGGACCTTAGAATCTGAATTTTTAACAGGTTCCCAGATGAGGTCAGCGCTGCTGGTCAGAGACCACACCTCGAGAACCACAGAATAGTGTGTAGATGGTGGTTAGGAGGAGCCTGAACCCAGGCGTTAAGAATCGACAGACAACCGAGGCCTTCTATGGGGTCAGCTTGCAGCTCACAGGAGGACATGGTCAATGGGAAGCAAGAGGCATAAACCTTCTCCATCTCCAGCATGGATGCTGGCTATGCCTGGGTGTACGATAAGAGGCAGGTAATTGCACAGGAGGGTGGTATCCACGTCTGATCCACCCGACACTCTCATCAAAGGGAGCAGGCAGTGGAGCTGAACTGCTGTGGAAAAGACAAGTCAGAGTGCAGGCTCTGAGGCCATTCAGCCCAACCTGTTTGCAAGGCATGCATAGAATAGAACTTGCTAGCTCCTCGGCAGGTGGCACAGAGGTTTTGGTGTCCTGGGCTGTGCTTCAAGGTGGAAACAGACGTCCCCTCCTCCCTTCTTCAGAAATGGGGGCAGCCACACAAGGACTCAGTCACCACCATCATCACGGAGTCTGACCTTTGCCAGGTATAGGTTGATGTAAAGCAAATGGCTCACAAGTGTGGGGAGACCATCATCTTATCAAGCCTTAGCAGAGAGTTTCACTGCCGCATCCTCTGTCTCCTCACAACACAGTCTATGGTGGCAACCAAATCTTGGAGTCCCACCTGTCCTTATAACCTCCCACCTGTGTTCCTGGCTTGATAGAGACAACACTCTACCCATCATCCTGTTCTCCCCTCTGTTGGTAATGAGGTCTTACCCTTCACTGGCTTCCTTCTCACAGCAAATAGAGACATGCAAATCTCTCTTATCGTAAACATGAAATTTAAAAGCCTCAACTCTCTCAATGTAGAGCTTCCTTCAGCCCCTTCCTTTCACCGATAAGGGCCTGGAACCAGTTATCACCTACCATTAAGCCATCAACTCGTTCCAATCAGGTCTGTCTCCACCATTCCACTGTTTCTACTCACGTTAAATTCCCAATAGGCATTCATTCGGCCATTAATCTAACAGATGTCTACTGAGCCATGAGCCAAGCATGGTTCTCAATGCTTGAGAGGCAAAGCTCTGTGCCCCCCAGAGCTTACAGTCCCATAAGGGGAAGGTACAGAAAAAGAATATACATGATAAATAAGTGAACGCCGTGGCGCGCCGGAAGCTGATGAGAGCTAAGGAAAAGAGCAGCAGAGGGCACAAGGAGGGATGAAAAGATGGGAGCGGGGCCAAGTTCAACATGCTGGGTCCAGACCTTTGTCTTCAAGTAAATTCAGAACTGATGAAAGACGGCATATAGCTACGATAACGTATTTATTGATTTTTAATTGCTGGGCTTGACCGTGAAATCCCATGCAAATTCCCTTGAGGAAAGAGCCTAGCCTGGATATGGAAGCACAACAAGAGTCTGTGGTCTCCAGAAGGGAGCGACTTCAGGATCCAGGGAAGGTCCCCACCATTTCCGTCTCTCATGCAGCCTGGCCATTCATGATGTCATGCACGCACAAAGCCTTTTACTCCACAGAGACGGTCCAATTTTAGATGGGGGCTGCTGGGGTGCCTGAAAGGTACTAAGCAGCTAGAGATAAGCCAGTGAAATCATAAACAGGGCAGGCTTAGAATTGTGTCCTGAGTCATTTCCAACAAGCCTACTTTTAGGGGACGAGGTATGCAAAGGTTCACGACAGGGGGCAACAGCCACAGAGACCCCAGTCCTTGCAACACTAATTCCTTGCAACACTAATTCCTTGCAACACTGATTCCTTGCCATGTGGAGGTGGACTTGCACTCAGCAGGAGAAGCAAGTCTACTTGTTAAGTGGTTGCCAGGACCTAAAGAAGTCTGCTCACCTGTTGGTAGAGTTTGCTTATCTTAACTCTATTTTAAAAAAGAGGCTGGAATATATCAATGTGTCCAACTTTTTTTTTTTTAAGTAGACTTTTTCCCCAAATAAAATCTTAGGCAATACCCAGTATGTAAAATGTCTAACAGTGGAAGTGACCTGGGCCCGAGGCCCAGCAAGAGGCCCATTCTGCATCCTGTCCACTCCCCTCCCCTATCA
Organism: Mormoops blainvillei; assembly: GCA_004026545.1. Classification (NCBI taxonomy): domain Eukaryota; kingdom Metazoa; phylum Chordata; class Mammalia; order Chiroptera; family Mormoopidae; genus Mormoops; species Mormoops blainvillei. The sequence goes on from PVJD01002116.1 coordinate 10,187, forward strand.
TTCTCCTTAGAAACACTTCTGAGACAAGGAGAGTCCCACAGAACATGGTCCGCCTCTCCCCTGTCATCTCATGGTTCTATACTGTACATGAACCATTAAAATTCATAGAATGGCAATACTAATTGAAGGAGATAATTTAACTTTAAGAAAAATTAAAGAGAGAATGATACTGGAAGAGAATGGGAAACAAATTTTCTGGCTAAATTCAGAGTGAGTCACCTAGGCATGCAAGAAATTGTTCAACCCTTTGAGGGGAAAATCCCAGGATTCCCTGTCTAAGGAGGGGGTGACAATCTTGCTGGAACACCCTCAGGAGTGAGATAAAGGAATCTGTCATCCACCAGCTAAAGAAGCTTTAAGTATACATTAAGGTGACCAGGCAGCTTTGCTCACAAATGTAAACAAATCCAGAGTAAAGGAGATGCCATGTCACAAACCTTGATTCCAAGTTCAATATTTTCTCCTCCATACACATCCATCCCAGGGTCCAGAAGACCGATTTCACCGAAGAACTTCCTGTTGACCACGAAGGAGCAGCCAATCATGGCTGGTGTCCTGTGGAAGAGAGAGAGAAGCTGAAGTCATTAAAGTCATGTGATACATACATGCACACACACACACATAGAACTTTACTCAGCTACTAGAAAGAAGGAAATCCCACCGTTTGCAACACAGATGGGTCTTGAGGGCATTATGCTCAGCCAGGTATGTCAGACAGAGAAAAACAAATGTTCTCACATGTGGAATCTAAAAAAGCTGAACTTGTAGTAGAAACAGAGAGAATCGTGGTTACCAGGGCCTGTGGGGGCCAGAGAAATGGGGAGATGTTGGTCAAAGGGTCTAAACTTTCAGTTAGAAAATGAATAAGTTCTGGAGATCTGAGGTACAGCAAGTATTATAGTCAACAATTACCACATTGTAAACTTCAAAGTTGTTAAGAGACGAGATCTCAAATGTTCTTACCGCAAAATGAAATGATAATTATGTGACGTAACAGAGGTGTTAGCTAAGCTATGGTGGTAATCATATTGCAATATATAAATGAGCCAAATCAACACGTTGTATACCTTCAATATATATAAGGTTATATGTCAATTATATCTCAAGTAAACAAAAAGTATCATCATTAAGTATTAGTAAAGGCATTGGTACCAGAGGCCCATCATAGACACCATCATAACAGGTGCTAGTTTCCACTCTGGCCAATCTAGTAACTTCCTGGAGGTCTTAATTCCCATACCCCCATTCTCTATAAAGCTGTGTTTTAGCTTCAGGCAAATTACGGGACCCAAAGCTTCTAGGGATAACTGGCATCTTTGTCGCTTAACAAGAACAGGTCTCACATATCATGTAAAGTCTGCAAACATGAAAACTGATTCTCACTGCATGTCTGGTGACAGCGGTGTGGCAGGATGAGCATCCATGGGCAGTCTCAGAGAGACTCAGAGGCGAGGAACAAGATGGGTCTGTCTCCTGTCCCAGGAAGAAGAGATTTATAAGTTGGAGGCATGAGGGAAACTGGGGAAGGGAAGGTCAACTGGAAGAGGTCTAGACTGCACATTCCAGTAGGAGAAAGTGAATCAAGATGCTGGTCCTTTCAGAGGGAAAAAGACTCAGAGGAGACCCCTGGTGCCCAAAGGGGTCAATAATAAACCACAGAGACACTGCCTCAGCCCATAGGGAAAGGGCGCTGCACCGGAGAGATGAGAGATATCTACAGGGTGTCCATTGGCCATAAAGTCTGTAAACAAAGATTAGCATTTTATTTTGTACATATTAATACTCTTAATTATTTCTTCTGAAGCGGGCCAAGGGCACGTGTTAAATTCAATGAAAATCAGAGACAAAAACCACCTGAGGCAGCACATCACAGATGCATGTGCAGGCATTGTTGGAAACGCGGCATCAATCTACCATGTTCATTGCAATTTTGCATGAAGTGCGGGACCATGCATTGCTAATGAGGGGCAACCCACTGATACATTTTACGTATTACATTGTATTATATTTTATTACATTCTGTAGTGTAGTGAATATCAACAAATCCTTTATGTCTTTTCATCTCTGTTTCCAGACTTTATGGGTACCCTTGTATAATAAATCCATTCAGCAAATATTTGCTTAGCACCTACCATATCTAAGGCATTTTACTGGTGCTGTAGGGGATAGAGAAACAGTGTATATACTTCCCTCATTCAAGGAACTAAGAATCATTTTCATTATTTGCTCTTCTTCTTCTTATTATTATTGCAGCCATTTATTGAGCAACTACTATGTCTCAAGCACAATGCAAAGCACTTCCCTGCATGGTCTCATTTAAAAACCTCCACAGCCTTGTGAAGGAGGTAGGGTCATCTCCACTTAAAAGCCAAGCTCTACGGGGATTTAGTGACCTGTCCCTGAGTCAGAGTAGAGCTCAGAAACCATTCAGCTTCAAAGCCCTTGACTTCAGCCCTCGTGATTTGTGGTGCTCTCCAGCAAAGGCTTCATGAAGAAGCTGGCAAACCCTAAACTGCCAAAGAACAGACATGCCATTAAGATGTTTTCATGGGCAAAAGAGGCATCTCATACAAGAGGCCCAGTGAAACCCCCGCGGGGCCACTGGGAAGATTTTAGGTGGCATTCTTTGGAGCTGAACTACATAGACCTCAGTCTCAGGTCTTCATAAGTTCCTTCTGATTTTGAGCTTGACTTTGACTTTGATGTCCAGATTTCTGACTCCATGGAATACCTGTTGCTACCCACAAGATAGGGCAGCAGTGGGGCACGCTAGGAAAAGCAGTGTTGGGAGTTGAAAGAACCTAGTGGGAGTGCTGGCATGGCCACTGGAAACTTACTTGGGTTACATTAACAGAGCGCTCTGGATCCCAGCTAAGTCTCTACAGAGTGCTGTTGCAAAAAGGATGTGAGATGAGCCCAATGCAAAGGGTAGGAGCTCGGGAAATAATGTTCCTTTGCCCAGTAGGAACTGAGGCTCATCCATGTTTTTCCAGAAACCTCGTATCAATCATACCTATGTACATAGGATGCTGCCCTCTGCTGGTGTAGCTCTGCCACCCTAGCCACACCGGGGACAGCAATTGCTTCACTGTGAATCATTTCCTCCAGCTCTGGGCTGCCCAGAGAGAAGCAGCAGAGCCCCGGCCTGGAAGAGCACTGTGTGGGCCCATCCCCCCACCTCAGTTAACCAAACCTAAACAGTCAATCAAATTGCTTTTCCTGAAAAACATAGCTCCCAGCACTGTCTCAGTTCCAAACTGGCTGAACTGAACCAGAGCCCAAAGACATCAGGGCGTGGGCCCAGAAGGGATGGGGGCGGGGGGGAGGATGAAAGAAGAGAAGAGAAGGAAAGAGGGAGGAGGGTGAGGACGGAGGGGAGGAAGAAGAAGGAAGGGAGAAGGAGGTGCTGGAGGGAGAGGAGAGGCAGGAGGGAAGCGTCCAAAACACGTAACTTCCACAGTCATGGAGGGTAGACAGGATTCTTGTCCTTCTAGATCCTTTCAGATTGCTCTTTTGGAAACATCTTCCTCTGTCAATCAGACTGATATCTCAATATAATTGGCTTTATCTGGATGCTATTTTTGGTTGTGGCGGTGAGAAGATAATTCACAGTAGGAGTCTCTGTGTGCCCCCTGTTGGCTGGGCACAGCTCTCTCTGTTCTGCATATCTGACCAAGTTCCCCCTCAGAAGCCCTGGGATGCCTCCTGACAGAACCGAGAGGTCCCCTGGTGCCTCCTCATTAAAACCAGGTCACCGCAGGTGCCCAGGCCTGCGCACGGGCCCCCAGAAGGCCCTGGTGAAGCAGGCCTCTGTCTGCTTCTGGGTTAGTGTCAAAACCCAAAGACAGAGGGCAGGAGGCAGCTCCTAAGGCAATGAAAACACAGAATAAACATGTGACCATCATTGCTGCAAGGCTGGCCTGTGAAACCGCCCTCTAAAAGCCACAGACAAGGTCTGCCAGTGTCGAGGAGAATGCATCAGCACTGTTTCACGTCTCAGCCGTAGCAAGGCTGCCCCTGACGGGGATGGTGGAAAGGAGAGGCTGGCCGTGGCCTGGAAACCAACCCTTGAGAGGGAGGCGGCCTCCACACTGAGCCGAGGCCCCAAACCTGCAAACAGCATGTCTCCGAGGCCTGCCCCACTGTGGAGGCAGCTAATGGATCGCTGGTGAATGTGGAGACTAAATCGTTGAGAGACACCCACGGGTAGGCCAATTCTGGAGTTACCTGACTGGGCTGATGATGAGTAGCTGTCCTCCCTGTATGGGAAGAAACAGGTCTCCAACAGAGAGCCACCACTGGGCCCTACCTGGGACCTCCCGCACCAGTTAGCCAGACGTGTCCTTACGAACAGTAAGGCAAAAGCCAAATGTGCCCACCTTCCCTTCCAAGGCTCCCTCGTCACTTGCCCAGCCTCATAAGGTATAGTCAATGGCACTTCAGGGCTGATGAAATTCTGGAATGTGAGCCTCATTCTCCAAACACAGTGGCGGCGATGACCACCATTTGTGCAAACATTCTCAGTCAAAATCATTCAAAAATGCTAATCATATTAAGGGATATGCCAAAGTCTAACAGCTCTATTACGTAGGAGAAGACCGTAAATGAAAAACAATCACTTATTGTTACTGTCATGCAGAATATATGTGACATACACAACTCTCGCAGCTGAGAGAAAGATGAGTAAAGAAGGAGATGAGTGAAGAGAGGGTGGCAGTCCCGGGAACCTTCACCAAGAAATGCAAAACTTTCTCAATGTCAATGTTTCCTCTTCTCATTGGTGACAAAGGCCCATCTGTGTTCTAGATATTTCTCCTCAAAACCCTTCACTGGCTCCTTATTCTTGCCTGAATTAAGTACAGGCTCTTCCTTGGGATCCCTGCCCTCCTCAGCACTGCTCCAGCCAATGCCCCACGGACACCACGGCCTGGCCACCCTGGGCAACGTGTGGTTCAGGAAACATGCCCGGTTTGTGCTTGTGCCTCCTTCTCCAGAACTGTCCTCCATGAAACCCCCTGCATCTATCCGAGTCCTACTCACACTTCAAAACACACTTCTTTCTTTTTTGGAAAAAAAAAAAACCTTTTGATGTTACAAAAAACTAATACATGCCTGTTAAGAAAACATACCTCAACAAGAATAAGAAAAAAATTTTAACAGATTTTTATGCATAGCAAAACTATCATCTGTATTCTCTGACTATAAGGACTCAACTCTGTGATTGACATCCATTCCCCATCACTCAGCTTCCCTCCTCAAGTATCTGGGACCTCCGGTCCATGGGCTCTCCCGCCTTACAGCAGACACCCTCCCCTGGGCACCCACTCCCTGCCCACCTCAAGGCTGTGGTCCACTGGTGGACGGTACCCTGGCACCCTCCTCTCACTCTGTTGTTCTCAGTTGGCAAAACCCTAATACTGTAGATCAACACAGTGCTTTGCCCATTCCACACCTCTATGGCACAGCTGGACCTGGTAGAGGAATATGTAACCACGTGAGCTAGTTTCGCTTTAAATTCAGGGCCACAAGTGTCCAGTGGGTCCTTGGAGCTGCCCTTCACTCCTGCTACAGGCCCCAAGCTGCTCCTCTCCGAGAAAATTCTGTGTGGGCCTTCTCCTCCCTCTCAAACCTCTAACGCCTCCTCCTCCCTCCCTCATTCTCAGCTGATGAACTTGCCTCCTATTTCCCTAAGAAAGTAGCAAAAAAAAAAAAAAAAAAAAGAAGAGGAAGATCTCACCTCCCACATCTACCCACTTACCAGTATCTGCCACCCACTTTCCTTCCCTTTGCTATAATTGACTGTCCCTGCTCTTAGCTGAGGCCATCCTGTTCTCTCTTGCTATGAAAGGACCTCACTCCAGGAACCCCTGTCCCCTAAATATGCCTGAATTAAATATCTTTCCTTATTTTCTATATTCTCAATGTCTCGGTACATGGGACTTTGCAGACCGGGGAGATACTGCCCCTCCCCGGGAAGCCAATTCTTAGACAGAGCAAAGACCCACTGGGGAGCGTGACTTTCCAATGCAAACTAACCAACTTAAAGGCCACAGTCCCAGCCACTTCCTCTATCTGGCTGTTATCCTTCAGGAGGCAATCGTCCTCGGCCCCGGTCATCCCAGGGGAGGCACCAGACAACTGGAGATAGCCCACCCAAAATATTCCAGCTAGCCAATCCTAAGCCTGATGAGCTGCGTTCCCTGCCTCGGTCAGTCTTTCTCGCAGTAAAGACTCAGGTCCCTGCTTTCCCCTCCTTCTGCCACCTGACCAACCCACGTGCTTCCTGTGTGTCCTGGCAAGCCTCTTGCTCGTGGGAACTGAGTACCGTCTTCTGATCTGTCGTCCTCCACATACCTAAGTAAAATAATCATCGTATCAAACATTTTAGAACAAACTGCACATCAGCAGCCCCCCTCCTAGGTGGTTCATTCCTAGCAGGTTACACAGCCTACCAACCCCCTCCTGACCCATCTGCCTTAGAGCTGCCCTCTCTCTTTTTGCTCCCCTTACAGCAAAGCCATTTGAAAGAGCCCTCTATACTTGGTGCCTCTATTCCTCCCTCTACTTTTCCTCTAAAGCTGCTCCACTAGGCTTCCACTCTCACCATTCCATGCAAGTGCATCTGTCAACGTCAGAGATGACTTGCCCTTCAAAATCCAGCAGTCAAGTCTCGGTCCTCATCGTGTACACCCTACTAGCTGCATTTGACATGGTGGGTTACTTCCTTTTCCTGGAAGCAGGATATCCACTGGCCGTCCGGTGCCCCGCAAATGCCTGGCTGTGTTCCAGGATGCCCTTTTCAATCTCCTTTGCTGCCCCTCCCTTTTATCCCTGATATTCAAGGTAGGAGGGCAGCAGTGCAGAGCTCTCAGACCGCTCCTCCGTCTACACTCACTCCTTGGTGATCTCATGGTTTTCAATAACATGGATATTCCAACAGCTTCCAAATTTACACTCCAGTCTGAATCCTTCCTCTAAACTCCAGACTGGTATATTCAACTGTCTACTCAATGTCTCCATTATGTCTAAAAGACCCTTCCGACATGGTTAAAATGGAATTCTTAACCTTCCTTCCACTCAAACCTGTCCCACCCAGTCTTTCCTGTCTTAGGTAATGTCAACTCCAAATGCCAAGCTTAAAATCTCAGCATCTGCCTTGGTGCCAATCAGTTGCAAAATACATCTACATTCAAACGATATCTGGGCTCTGACAACCCTTCGACACCTTCACTGCCATCAGAGCATCACCTGAATTATCACAATAGCCTCTGAACTGACTTCTGCTTCCACCCTTGATCCCCTTCAGTCAACTGTAAACACAGCATCCAGAATGATCTATTGAAACATAGATCAGACTGTGCCTCTGCTCGAATGACTCTTCATTTCCTTCAGAGTGGAAGCCAGAGCTTCACAATGGCCCACAAGCCTCCATCTAGACCATCCGGACCTTCTCTGACATCCTCTCCACACCCTCTCTGTTCCAGCCACATTTCTAGGTACATGCCTGAAATAACTGAGAACAGGTGTTCTGACACCAACTTGTACACGCATGTTCATAGCACCATTACTCACAATAGCCAAAAGGTCTAAACAACCCAAATGTCCATCACTGGATGAGGGGATAAACAAACTATAGTACATCCACACAATGGAATATTACTTAGCTATTAAAAGGAGTAAATTTCTGTTACGAGCTACAACATGGGTGAATCTCAAAATCATTATTCTCAGTGACAGAAGCCAGAAACAGAGTCACGTTATATGACTTATTTATATGAAATGTGCAGAATAGGCAAATCTGTAGAGACAGAAGGGAGGTCGGTGGTGGTCAGAGGCAGGTGAGAGAGGGTAGTAGGGTAGTAGGGATGGACTTCTTCATGGGTGCGGGGTTTCCATTCTGGGTGATGAAAATATCCTGGGAGTAGGTAGTGCTGACAGTTGCACAACCCTGTGAATGTACTTAATGCCACTGAGTTGTAGGCTTAAAATGGTTAAAATGATAGATTTTATGTGTATTTTAACACAATAAAAATACTGAGCTGCTGATAACAATCCTCCAACTTGCTTTGACTGTCATAGTTCATTATAAATGTGAAGTCAAAACTTCCAATTGCCATTAGAACAGAGGTCAGGAGACCGGAGGGCTGGTTCTATCTCCATTCTTAACCTTCCATTCACAAAGCCAGATTTTCCAGTACTCTGAAGATGAAGTCCCAAAATGTTTCAAGTCTTAGTCCAAACACCATATTTTCAATATGGAATGAAGAGCACAGGCACCCTGGTCCTCCCTCTAGGGTGGGCGGGGACCATGGCCCCAGAGCTTGGTTTCCCCACTAATTAAGCACACTAATCTATAAGGTCTGCCCCCTGTCCCGGGCAATCATCCAAACATCTGTGTCTCAGTTTCTTCATTAGTAAACTGGGCAAGAGACTCCCCGTGGTGATCTAAGAGGGCTGTGGTGAGAGTCTAATGAGATAATGAAAACAGATGTGCTCTGTGCATGATAATGTGTGCAACACATGTGAGTCGTCATTGAGAACTTTTAAAAAAAGTAAGTGATGAAGAACATAAGGACGGGTGGGCAGCGTGCAGGGTGGGGTGGGGAGTGTGGATAGGGGGAGAGAAGCTGGTGAAGATCCTGGGAAATGGTGTCGCTCCAGGAAACAGTTCACATCTAGGGAGAGACAAGCAGAGATGAAGTTCTAGGAGGAAAGACAAGTGAGAATATCTGGTACAACATGGCGTATATGTGTGAATTCTGAGGTGCGTATTAGGAACAGGTATGTGAAAATACCCTAGGGAACTGAGTGAGGCAGTCAAAGAAATGCTTGTCCACCCTGCAGTGACAGGGAGGGGGGCACCTGCTCCACAGATGGCCCAGCCTGACCCAAGGTCATCTTCTCTCAGCTCCATGACTGAGTGCAGAGTCTGCGCCTATGCACGAGGGGTCCAAGAGAACATGTGTGAAATCCCACCTCCCCATCACCCCTAAGGTCTGTTCAATTCTGAACACTTTCTCCTCATTTGCAGAGAAGAATTCTGAGTCAGGATCAAGTATATCACGCATTTGTGCATTTGTTCATCTGGTCAACCAGCACTGTGAGACAAATGGAGATGCCCTTGCTGGACAAAGTCCCAAACACTTGAGGATATAAAATCACATTTTACCTTCCTAGTGTCCAGGCAAACACTATTTTTTGTTGTTGTTGTTCTTCAGTAAAAATGGTTTCTGGTTGAAGCCATGGTACCCCCTGTTAATTTTGGGTGAGCGAGGGGAAGAGCAGGCTTCACTAGCAGAGAGGAAGGAAGGAGCTAGAAAACACAGGGCTGGGTGATATGCCGTCCTCATAATGAAACTTCCTTTGGGAAGGGTCTTCCCTCTGCCCCTGTTCAGTGACTGCTCCTACTGGGTGCATGCATGTCACTGTGAGGCTGGCAGAGGATCGGGGCCAGGGTGTCTATGTTTTGCTTTGCCCTGCCTGTCTTTCACCTTCTGCTGCTCTTGTAGGTCCCAGCCACTTGTCTCTAGTGGCCACGTCTCCAAATTCAAATCTGGCTAATGGTTCATGAGCCAGTGGCCCCAGGTTCATCCTGTTTTTTCTCTTCATGATTCCAGCGGGCCACCCTTGTTGGGACTTGCTGCCTTTCTCTGATCTCGAACTGAAAACACCTGTCATTTTTATTGGCTCCAGCTCTGCCTCAGCCAATGCCATGACCTGTTGCCGAGCACCTTCTACTGACAAGGCCCGTTTGCAGAAAAAGCAAATAAAACTCAACACCATCTCTGTTGTCTTACACAACTTTCTGCAAATCCTGTTCTCGGGGTACAGCCAGCAACGGGGTATTTTGATGTTATTGTCTACTTCTTCAGCAATACTTGTAAGTAGCTTGGTTAATCAAAACGCACTTATTTCAGTGCACGTGGCTACATATCGTACACCACAAATTCGTTTACGCCACTTCCTGATCAGCAGAAAGAGTGCCTGATGTGGATGTTGCCCTTCCTCGGCCACCCTCTAGCACAGACACTGACATGTGCAAGAGACTAAAGCACCGGCCGGGGAGGGAGAGAACAGCAGGTGGGCACCATAGCACCCAGACCAGCAATGCCCTGAGCCAAGCAAATGGATACATTCGCTGCTGCATTGGGGCAATTCATAATTATTTCTAGCCTCAAAGCAGCTCTACTTGGTAGATATTATTAGCCCCACCTTCTAGCTGAGAAAACTGGGGCTAACTAAGGGCTGGGTGAACCGTCCAAGGGCAGACACATGCAATTAAGTGTGGAGCTAGGAGCAGCCAGTGGTGTCTGACCCCACAGTCTCCTAAGTATCCTACAGCCTCCCCAACGAAATCATCGAAAATTGTCAGCAGTTAAGAGCTTCGCACCAAGTAGAATAAGTGGTCCCACTCTGAAGATTTCTGGAAACTTGCAGCTGCTGAACAGTAAAAATACGATCTCAGGGAAGGAGTTTGTTGCTTGCATAGAATTCTCAGCTGGCACAGTATAGTAATTTAATACTCAGAGTTCCATTTTCTTCTACTATACATATAAACAACAAACGGGTAAGTCCCGCTGCCTTTTTAAAAATCAAATGCTGTCTCCAGCACACAAATATCTCACAAGAAAACAGGACCCAGAGGCTGGTGCTTCACCTGTTAAATGCAGGTAGCACTTTCCCTTTAGTTGCCGAAAAGATAATTCACGCTGAAACAACATCTTCCTCCAGACTAGGAAGTGAACTGTCTGGGTAGCTTTTCCCTGTGGAGGAAAAAGGAAATGCTCATCCCTCTGGAGTGTGATTTTTCACAGATGCAGAAAGCACCGGTGGGGATTGAAGTTGCCAGTCCCAAATGCACTTCCTTAGCTGACTGCAAAACAAAGACCATATAGAAACTCTCTAGTAAATGTTTTCTAAAGGTAATTTTCTCAGCAAAACACTTTGCTCTTTGCTAATGATATCTTCTTTGGGAAATTGATTTGCAAATAATCCTTTGAAGACAATTCTTGTACAAGTACGAAGTTTCTAAAGAAGTAGAAACACATGGAGCTATTACCAGCCATGGCACTGTATGTGTGTGTGTGGTGAGTTATTGTACGAGATGAAACATTTGGGTGGAAGTTTGGGAAAGAGAAAAGAGGAAGGGTCTAGAACATAGGTCAGCAAACTACACCACCTGTTTTTGTCCAGCCAGGCATCTAGGAATGTATTTTTACATTCATAATCGATTTAAAGATGGGAACACTAGCTTTGAACTTCAGTGAAGCAAAATGTTTCCCCTCCCCAAACAAAATTAAATTGTCATCATTAGTAGACCTGAACTCCAAAAAAATTATATGCAATACTATTACATTTTGGATTTCACCTGTAAAATATTTATAGAAATCTGTTTTTGCTCTTGTTTATAAATACCTACCTTATAGCTTTGGTTTTGCCTTGGATCATAAATCCTAAAATATTTGCTCTTTGGCCCTTACCAGAAAAATTTTGCTGAAATCATGAAGGGGATTGCAGACTCCACACGGAACCACTTGGTCCTCGGGGACTGGCAGGAAGGTAACTTTGAGAAGGACAGATAAGGGGCTCAGAGGGAGAGAAAGACTTGAAAGATGGATGAGCCTCCTTCTCATCTGTGAAGGAGGATAATAATCTCTCAGCTTCCAGGGCTGATGAAAGAACAAACGTGATAAAGGCTTTGGGCCGCACACTTGAAAATGGTGTCAAGCTAGCGAAACGCACGTTATTCTGTAAAGAAGAGTACTGAGATTTGTGCGTGGTGAACAATGTTTTTGAGAAAGTTTTAGAACATCCTATGTAAATTCAGGCACTATGGGATAAAGTAAAATTAAAAATAAGTAAGTGAGAGCAAGGAGACAAGGGGAGATGAGCAGGATGAGAGGATGCCAAGGGTGAGCTCAGTGTACAAATGTTCACGTGATAAAGGTGGGCCCCAAATTCAGCCCTATACTTTCTGCAGATAGAATCACTGGAATGCTCTGTAGTGTCTACAGGATTTTTAAAGAGAACTATAGCTACTCGGCCACAAAGACCCAAAAGAAATTTCTCTGCTGGGTGACTTGGTGAACAGTCTCCTCACAACACCACTTCAGTAATACGACAAGCTTCACAAATCTGTTTGGTAAGTTGTTCCTTGGCATTGATTCACAGCCTTCCTCCAGTTATAAGATGAGAGTGCAGGAGGGGAGACAGACCTGCGGGAAGGTCTCTTCCCAGGGACCATTAGCTTAGTCTTACTGCTCAGGGTGGTATCCAGGGTGCGGAGAGAGAACTTCTGGAAGTAGGTTGGGGCTAGGGTGGCAGCAGGGGCGGTACTGTGCTTGCTGCCTAGGCCTCTGTGGGAGGAAGGGGGTCTTGCAGAGTGCCCGCTGGGCAGGGGGCAGGCATGGCGGAGTGACATGCAAGCAGAAGGGGGACCCACAACAGGGCTCCCAGTACCCACAGCCAGCTCCTGGCATGCCGGAAGTCCAGGTGTTCCTGCACTCACCAGGGAAGGGGTGGCAAAAAGCTAAACAGGCTGGATCACAAGGGGAGTCAGAGGGTCAGGGGACACAGGACGAGAGGATAGTGCACCTGGAGTTCAGGACCAAGGACCTCAGCAGTGAATGCAGAAGGGATAAAACTCCAAAAATGGAGCAGTGTGAGATAAGTCAGCAGGGGCCAGGAAGGTTCCAGAGGACAGTCTGCAGCCCAGACCCCTCTCCCCATCTCCACGGCTTCCCCTGCCTCCTAGATGCTATTCAAGAGGGGAGGTGGGAGAGAGAGGCCTTTTGAAGTGGAAGAGAGTCCCTTACAAAGAATAGCCTGTTTAACCCCAATTTCACTGAGCAACTGACTTTAAAGAGATGGAGTTTTAAATGAGAAGAAACTCAGTTACCTTGAAATGACAAGATTTGTTTTCTTTTCCATCAGCAGTGAAATGGGGGCTAGAAAACAAGTTGAATTCAAATGTGAGGAAAAAAAGTCGGCATTTTTTTACATCTGCCTTGTAACTACAAGTTAAAACCTGCTCCATCTTTTACTTATTTTAAAAAATATTTTATTTATTTATTTTCAGAGAGAGGGGAAAGGAAGGAGAAGGAGATGGAGAGAAACATCAATGTGTGGTTGCCCCTCATGCACTCCCTACTGGGGACCTGGCCCGCAACCCAGACCTGTGCCCTGACTGAGAATCAAGCTTGCAACCCTTTGGTTCACAGGCTGACACTCAATCCACTGAACCACACTAGCTGGGGCAAAACGTGCTCCATCTTTTAGAGTACTTAGAAGAATGAATGGACTCTAAGACGCCAGCAGAAACTAGGAGGAGAAAAGAACGAAAGATTTATATAAAGAAAACAAGTATTCTGGAATTTGGGGGGCAATAATTTCACAAGTCTTAAAAATCTACATGTCTTAGACCTATAAATTCCATTGCTAGGAATATATCCTAGAGCATAATAATGATTTTTCACCTCTGAGAATATCAGATTATGTGATTGGGACAAGTCTATAGCTGAAAACAATGAAAGAAACTGGGGAAAAAATTTAAACTCTTAATAAATCCATTAAAAATAAAGAAAACAGAAATGATTGAGTTGAGATCTGGCTGAGACTGGAACAAAGAAAGAGAAGCCAAGCATTGGGCTTGCTTTTGCCCAGAGGAAAGTACCAGTCCAGAAAGGGGGCTGAAAGGCTGAGTCCCCTTTTGACATTGTATCCCTGAAAACCTCTGAAGACCAGGGAATTAAAGGTTAGACTTCAGTGCCTACTAGTGATGAGCAACCTGACAAGCCACCTTCCATTTTTATCTGGGATACTGGGTGGCTGTCCCTAAGGCTAACTCTCAACTCAGATTCAACCTGCCCTCCTGCAGGATGCATGTCTGCTTAATTTCACCTGCATGGCCCAGAGAACCTCAAACCTTTCATTTTAATTTTAATTAAGGGGTCAGAGCTGCTAGCACTCCTATGCTCTTGACAAAAGTAAAAATTCTTAGGGGAGGCAGATAATATCATTCCAGGTTTCAAATTAATTCAATAAATGTTTTCAAATATGATCTCTAGCACATAATCAATGGTAGTCAGAAACATCAGGAGTTAAGATATCAACGGTCAGAGCTGTAGAAATAACAGACAACTGGCATATAACCTCCAGATGGTGGAGCTATCAGACACTAATTGCAAAATATCTATGTTTACTGTGTCTGAGGAGATGAAAAGTGAGCTTCAAATTTTCATCAGGAAAACACAAACTGTAAAAAGTGACACAGAAGGTTTGAAAAAGAAAAAAGAGAAAAATGTGGAATTGAAAAGTTGAGTAAAATTTAAAAACTCACTAGATAGTTTAATAGCAGATTAGACACAACTGAAGAGAGTATTATTGAAGCAGAAGATAGGCAGATCAGAAGAAACTTTCCAGAATGAAGCACAGAGATAAAAAGATGGAAAATACAGAAAGCAGAGTAGATGACATGGAGAACACGGTAAGTCCTGACACAGATTGGGAGACACCAGAAGAGGAGAGGCAGGGCAGAAGCAAGGTCTGCACAGGTGATGCCTGAGAATGTCCCAAAACTGCAGAAAGACATCGGCTTACAGATTCAAGAGGCCAAACAAATGTCAAGCAAAATAAATAAAAAGAATACATTTCTAGACATGTCATAATAAAATGTAAATAACAAAGACAAAATCTTATAACTAGCCAGAGGGGAAAAGAAAAAGAACTAAACAGAGATTTTAAAAAATGTTTTTGTATAAGAATTTTAGTCAAAATATTACTTATCGTAGAGAAAACTAAAAACCTTCTGAATTTCCGTCAATAGACATAGTTAAATATAGTTTGGCCTATACCCATATAAAATGTATGCAGCTATTAAAACATCTTTTTAAAAAAATAATGAGTACTATAGGAAATGTTCATATTACAATGCTAATGAAAAATGTCAAAATACTATTGCATCTGTGTATGGTCCCTGTATTTAAACATATATGGTATAACAAAAGGTAATAGGTTAAAAATGTTGCAAATCATTATTTCTAGGTTGTGAGGTTGTGGGTTGTTTTTATTTTCTTCTTTAGACTTCTTTTCATGTTTATACTGTGACCCTGTTGGTTTTTATAATAAAAAAAAAGCAAACGTGCTTTTGCTTAGTTTCATCTAAATCTACAACACTAACAATCACATTGTTCTCATTTTGAAATTGGGGCGGGACCCATTTGAGCTCGTGATTACTTTTCATATATCACATTCTAATTATTCTATTTTAAGCATGCACTGAAAGACAGCCAGGAGATGGTTCTGTGTTCAAACATGGTATTACTCGAGCTGAGAAAGTCACATAGTTTTTTCCAGATGCTTCCGTGGACATTCTACCAAGATTATTTCCCTCTAAGCCCTTTTGTTGTTGTCCTCCTAGGAGACCCATTGGATAGGGTAGAATCCTTTTCTCCCAAAATTTTTCCCAGAGTTTGGCATGTCCCCATCTCCTCCTGCATCTGGCACACACCGAGCTGGGTTTTTTCTAACGCAACTCAAGGAGAAAGAAGAAATGTTCTTTTGGTGTAAGACATACCAAGTCTTATAACATATTATAATAAGATTCATATTAACATCTTTTTAGGTGCTTGACCAAGAAGCTCATGACAAACTCCCTTCTATCACTGCTTCAGCCACATGGGTCTAAAAGCCTCTGAAATTTCTGCTCAGGAATCACATCAATGAAGGAGCGGGGGCCTGGGACTGACAACCAAGTCCATGTGCACGTGGAGTGTGGGAGATTACTGGAATAACAGCAAGGCCATGTTAAATGTAAACTGTTCTGTTCCTGACCCCCCAGAAAAGAGGGCACGAGGAAGGGGTTAAACACAGAGGCCATGTGGTTACGAGGGTCCAGAGGCTGGTGAGGGGCTTTATTCAGAACCCCCAGGAGCTTAGAAACAAAGTGATTTCTCATTTGCTTCCTAGCTCCGTGAAATAAGCTGCAAGTGCAGCGAGGTGTTTCCTTAGAAGAATGCTTAGTTAATAATTACACGGAGATATAACATATATAATTAAGCAATGCTCTACAGGAACAGGGCTTTGGTTTTTTTTTTTTTTTCTTAATGAAATCATTCCTTTCTTAATGTCTCTGTTCTGAGGAAGAAGAGACAGGACACTGACTCTACCCACAGCAACACCAGCTGGCTCCGCCTCAAAATACTGTCTAACGCCTGAAATGCTTCTCTCATCTGCCTCCAAGTGTAAAGACCGTACACAGCCTTCCAAAGGTCACTCCCATGCTCGCTTTCAAAATATCCCCAATATGTGATGGATCCCAAACGCCTAGGCAACATTCAAGGCTCACTGAGGTCTGGCCCCTTCCTTTCCAAAGTCCTTTCCTTCATTGCCCTCTGTGAATCCCCTGTTCCTCACTCAAATGCCAAGAGCATCTGAGCTTCTTCCCCGTGTCTAGGCCATGCCCTGCTCTCTCCTATTCAGTCCTTATATTGTACGGGGTTAGCTTCAGCCCAGCTACCTGCATGAATCTTTTCACTAGCTCAGCCCAGTGGCACTCAATCTCCAAAGTACCTATTGTCTGTAGCACTCTGTTGGCAAGCGTATTGTTTTGTTTTTCATTCCTCTTCTGTCTCCCTACCCCTACCTCAGGCCCCAGGACTGGGGAAATAGCCATCTCGATTTCTTCCCAGTACTGGGCACTGGACACATAGCTCTCAGTGACGGGAGAGTGTGGGTGGCACCACGAATGAGCAGCCGAGCGCACTCCAGTCTTTAATGGATACGATGACCGCATTGCGTCCCTGCCATCCACACTCATCGAACTGAGGCTGAAAGAGCAGGACAATTCTGTCAGGAAGGGCTCTGAGAGGAGGCCAGGAGGAGATGAGATACTAAGAACAGCTTTGACCCATGATGTATCGGGAGCAGCTGGGTCGGAGGAGGGAGTTTGGCAGCAATGGAGCGCAAGGCTGGGCTATGCCTGGCAGCCCTGCTGGTTCAGAGTGTAGAGGATGGGACTCCAAATGGTTTCCAGTAAAAAGGCCAGAAAAATCCAAGTTGAGAATCAGAGTCAAGTCCAGACCCAGAGGGAGGAGTCGCAGAGTGAAAATTAGAGCAGACGTGTGTATTCCCACAGGGCTGACTGAGCAGCTGCAGTTTCGGCTACTGTTTATGGGCCCAGGGTCCCTCTCCTCATGTGTCCACTGTGAGGGACCTCTGGTGCCGGCTCAGAGAGCAGGGGGTTCTGGGCCGCTAAATGCCACTTTGCCACCGACACCATCATAACTGAGGGTTATCAAGTGCCTTTTAAATCTTAGGTATTTACATTTGTTATTTCACTTAATCTTCCCAGCAACCTATGAAGTAGGTACTATTAATATCCTGAATTTAAAGATAAGGAAACTGAGGCACAAAGGAGGTTAATCATTTTCCAAGCATCAGACCGAGGTAGGTGGTATAGCCAAGACCTGAACCCAGGCTCTCAGGCAAGGAGGGATCCCACCTGACCTCTCCACAGTTTGCCTCACTTTTGGTGGGTGCTGGCCCTTGCCTCAGGGGAGAACCGCACTAGTGGGAATGGTCCACAGAGCCTCGGTGGGTCCTCCCCTGACACAGGCAGTCCTTCAGGCAGATTATCCCTGCCCCACCCCAACTCCAGCACCTCCCTCTTCCTCTGGAATCCATCCACTTATCCCCAGAGAATGTGTGTCTTCCCAGCCCCTCCGGCCTGCATCCCTCCTGCTTCAGCCCGGCCACTGCTTCCTGGTCCTTCTTCTGGTGAGAGTCACAGCCTGCACTCTGAGTCCTGTGTAGTCAGGTCAGCGCAGGGAGAGGGGCCTGAGGTGTTTAGGGAAACCCATTTGAGATTTGTTACTCAAATCTCAGCAAATGACATTTACTTCAGAGTGTCAGGGTCGAACATTTACTGGGGAGATTCACAGGACTCAGAATATGGATATACTCAGGGCTATGATTTATTATAGCAAAAGGATATAAAGAAAAACCAGCAAAGGGAAGGAGCACGGAACAAAATTGGAGAAACCAGGCGCAAGCTTCCAAGACCCTCTCCCAGTGGAATTACACAGCACATGCTTAACTCCCCCGGCCATGAGTTGTGACGACAAGTGTGGCACGTTATCTATAAGGAAGGCTCATAGGGACTGAGTACCCGGAGTTTTTATTTGGGAGGGTGACCATGGAGACACCCTCTACCTGGCATGCACCAAAATCCCCTTCTCCCAGAAGGAAAGCAGGCGCTTAGCATAGCCCACATGTTTGTTCCAACAGTTGAGGTGCAGGGAGCCACTCTGGCCAGAAATCCGAGCTCCTAGAGGCCAGCCAAGGGCCAACCGTATAAGCAGGCCTTTTTAAAAACAAGCACTTAGGCCTGCTACGTTGCCCCTTTCTGCACACAATCCTACATAGACTATATCACAACAGACCATCTTTCCCTTCCCGTTTGTGCCAGCTTCCTCACTTCCTAAGCTTGCCTATTTTATCCGAGCCTCATAATACTCTTGTACCGGAGGCAGGTAGGGATTGGTTCCCTTGCAGATAGGCAGACTAAAGGCTGAGAAGATGCTTGGTTCTAAGTCACTGAGAAAAATGACTGGGAAAGCGGGACCCTAAAGCCAGCCAGTCTCCTCCTTCCAGACAAAGAAAAGAGGCAGCCATGGCCCATGGCACAGGGCTCAATGAATCTAGATAACCCGTGTGAGCAGGGGCATAAGAAAAGGTTGTTGTCCTTGTTGTCATTTGGGGATAGAGTGAGACAGGAATGTGTCTCCACCACTCAAGGAAACAAAAAGATGAATAGAGCTGTCAGTGTCCATAAACTTTTAACTCTTTCACATGGTGCTCAGCTAAACCTATCCACAGAATATTAGTGCTGGAAATGTCCTTAAAAAAATCATTGTGAACAACTCATTTCTTTATTTGAAAAATATAGAAAACAATTAGCTTCTGTCCCTATTGCATATGGCTAATAACCTATTTTTTAGAAAAGACTAAAGAATGGGTAATGAAAGCCATTATGTGAGACAGCTTTTATTGTGCTTTCTTTAAAAAAACAAAACAACAAAAAACAAAAAAATCCCCACTTTATTTATTTATTTAGAGGGGAAGGGAGGGAGAAAGATAGGGAGAGAAACATCAGCGCGAGAGAAACAGTAATCAGATGCCCCTCCTATGTGCCCCGACAAGAACTGAACCTGCAACCCAGGCACGTGCCCCAACCAGGTATCAAACCAGAGACCCCTTGTTTCGCGGGAAGATGCCCAAGCAGCTGAGCCACACTGCTTAGGCCTGATTGTGCTTTCTTTACCACTAGAAAATTGCCTTCATTATCAATGAACAATGACAGTCTTTTCTCTGACATCTCGGGTTTTTCTCCTAATGCAGGCTGAAGCCGGGGACCCAGTTCTAAGTTTGAGACAGAATTTAAGAAGACAAAAGCAAAAATAGCCCCTCAGCTCTTCTCCTGTGTAAAGGCAGGCAAATTTACCCAAATATGGGTAAGCGGACCCATGAGAGAGTTTCTAAGAGGGGAACGTGGCCCACAGATGAGGTAAGGGCAGTGCCCTGCCTAGCAGTGACACAGCTGAGTCTTTCTGGACCGGAGCTTCCTCACTTCTGAAGCGGGGAGCCAAGAGTAGCTACCAATAAACTGCTTTCTCTCCGACGGTCTGAGGTCCTGAGCTCCACGTACATCTGTGATCCCATCTGCTTCTCCCAGCAATGCTTTAAGACAAGTAATAGCACCTGCCTTTGAGACTCAGGCACACTGGAACACTGAAGTTCAGAGAAGTTGGGTGTGTTCCTCTAACACAGGAAAGGATATGCCAACCTGCTCTTCCCTGTGCCCAGTGTGGCGATTACATCAGCTGTCAGCATTCAGAAAATCTGCTCCAAATATAAATCACAAGGAAACACAAGGAAATCTGTCTGTCTCCTCTTGGGCTATTTAAAAAAATAAAGTGTCCCCCAAGAATTTGTAATGACTTGCCTGTAATAGAGTTTGAGATTTTAATTTATATTTAGCTGCACAGTCCAGAAACAAGCAGCCTAGAAATTTACACGAAACAGTAGTTTCTGCTGGTGACACCTAGGAGTGACTGGTAAAAGCCTCGCTGGAGAGACACAATTCAATCCAGATCCAGACGAAACAGAACTCCAACCCAGAAGCTCCACTGAAGGTGAACTCATAATCAAAAATTGCCAACATAGGAGGAAACAATCCGCCATGAGTGAGAGTCAGTAGACACAATGGGATTTGAACCCCCAAGAACTTGAGATAATAGAACAATCAAATACCGTAAAATGAAAATGTTCCAAATGATTAAAAACATAAAAACAGGGGTTGAAAACATAAAGATAAGGCCCTATAAAAACTAAATGAGCAGATGTGAAAAATAACCAAACAGAACCTCTAGAAATGAAAAATAGAGTCTTTGAAACTTAAAACACAGCAGACAGGTCAAATAGCAGATTACACAGAGCTAAAGAAAGAAACAGAATGAACAAAGGGATATGTTAATGAATTTGCCCTCAGAGCATATAAACAGGTAGCAAATATAAGAAAAGAGAGGAAGTGATATTGAAGTTGGGTGCTGTGTGCAAACCCTAGCCAGCAAGCTCCTGGAGTCTGGGCGGTTTCTCCCTGTTATCAACAATAGTGGAAATCACTAGCTTACCACATCGAAATACAGCTTTATCATTTATAAGTCAAGCTTTTGAGGTTAATTCATATAATTTGCTTCATTCTCAAACAATCCATGTCAGATATTAAATTACTTATCTTAGAGATGAAGAGACGGAAACTCAGAAAGATTTAAGGAACTTGCACAAATACAGCTCATTAAAGAGGGAATTGAAAAATCAAAGGAAGTCTTCAGAATAGCCTTCCCTCACCACTCATCCCCTCTTGGTGAATATTTCTCAGTGAAAGAGACGTTATCTTCATCCTTTTTGGCTGCTGTAACACAACACTACAGACTGGGTAGCTTATAAACCACAGAAATTTGCTTCTCACAGTTCCGGAGGCCCGAATTCTAAGATCTGGGTGCCAGCATAGTCCCCCGAAGAACCTCCTCCAGACTACAAACTTCTCGTGGTGTCCTCATTTGGTGGAAACAGAAAGAGCTCTCTCAGGTTCTTTTGTATGGACATCAGTCTCATTCATGAGGGCCCTGCCTTTATTGCTTAATCACCTCCCAAAGGCCCCATCTCCTAAGACTATCACACTGGGCGTTAGGATTTTAACATGTGAAACTGGTCAGGACACTCACATGCAGACCACAGCAAATGCCAGCTGGGGTGCTAATGGAGGAAACTTGAGTCTCCACAGTGTGAAGTTAACACTAGCCTCAGGCAACGCGATTCGGTCTTCCTTGGCTCTGAAAGCTGCGCCTACCTGTTCAGGTGGATCAGGCTGCAGCTGCAGAGGATGAAAGACAGGAAGGACCACTCATTTCCTCCCTATCTGAGGGGGAAATAAACTGGATGGGAACTACGTTAGGGTCAGCTTCATAGACAAGGCACAGGATGAGAAACACATCCTCAGCCATGGGTTACTAAAACTCTTTGACCAAACGACAAGGAAAAATGAAGTTCTTTTGGACTGTGGGCTTTCTTTTGAAAAGGTCAAGCATTTCCCCCCAGTGACACTAAAAAACAAATAGCCCGGGCGTCTTCTTCCTGTGAAACCCTCCTACAATAAGCAGGCTTCATTTCTACATTTCAATAGCTCAAATTTATAAGTTATTGGGATTAAACACAGCTGCCAGGTGGGATCTTAAATCTGATGAGGCTCTGGAGTCATTAACCTTGGCAGAAGGAGTCTGGGTAAACCTGCTTGCGAAGTATCTGCTGTATATTTTAATTCTCAAAAGGGCAAGGAAAGTAGACTACGGCTCTGTGTATCTTGCTTCAGGGACATCCTTGACAATTTCAATAACCTTCTCAAGATTATCATTACCTTTCATTAGGGGAGAGTGGCTTCTCCCAGAGTTACAGAGCATCAACTGCAAAGCGGACTGATGCTGCCTCCTCTGGGGTGATCAAGCCCCTCCCCTCACTGCTCTTAGGCATGGATTGCTTTCCATCTTAAACCGCAGTTATTCACCTTTGTGGTCTAGTCCTCCCACTCTAAAGATATGCCCATATTTCAGTCCTCCTGTGTATCATCAACAGCATTTCACACAAAGTCTTTCATGTAGTAAGCGTTCTATAAATATTAGTTGGGTAGCAAACGAATGAATGGGCCTGACTGGGACGCGCTTTCTTCAGTAACTCTTCTGCTTAAAGAAGTCTTCTCTGAAAAGGACCTCCATGTGTGTTCATGAGAGAGTAGCTGTAAGTCAGAAGGAAATGATGTGCAAGTCAGTAAGTGGTCATGTTTATAATTGAGTTGTTCTTTCTGTTCTTGTTTCAGACTTGCAGCGTGATCCCCTTGGGTTCTCAGGAAGAAGTCACAGGAAGGTGCTCCAGCTTCAACTCAGATCTCCTCACGTGGTCAGGGATCAGAAAAGAGCAGAATAAGTTGTTCGCAGGCTACACAGCTAGAAGCGGAGTTGGGGGCGGTGGTTGTGAATGGGAACTGGGTAGAGACAGGAGATTGAAGAACTAATTCTCTCTCCATACCACCTGGTAGCAAGTGGCCACTATTCTTTTAGCTGAACACTGTGCTGTGTCTTAAAGAATCCGGGGCAGGCAAGTGCACCGCAGGGATTCAAAGCAGGAGAAGTGGATCTAACACAGCTATTGATGGCAACTAGCCTTGTGTTAGTGAAGAAAGTGGCCCACTGATGAATGCCGCCGTCATGGGCGGTTCAAACCCCCGGCTCTGGTTTGTGAAGTATAACACTGTCACGCTCACATGAGTGGGCAGATTACTTCTACTTTAGGAAACTGGCCCAGAAATACATCTGTGCAGTAAACTATAAATATATGTTTAAGGTTATCAACCATTGCATTTGTTGTAGCAGAAAAAAAACAAACAGCCTAGTGTGCACCAATAGGTCTTGATTAAAATGCCGCCCAGGGCAGACAGGCTTCTGTCTGTCATGGGTACTGCGACACGCCCAGGACCCTGCACGACACACACTAGGTGCTCAGTAAATATTGGTTTATGAGACGAATGGATGGCATCCTCCTATTAAGAAGACTGAGGAAGAACTAAATTCCAGAAATGGACGTGTGCCTTTGGTATATTTAGTGGGAAAAAGAAAAAAAAAAGGAAGTTGTAGGATAATGTGAAAGATGTACTCAGAATTTGGCATGTTGTAGGTGCCGTGAAAATACTGAAGAAACGTTTGTTGAATTTATGTAGAATTACAGTCATGTATGTTTACGAGCATATGTAATGCACACATATGCAGACACATATTGGTAAATGCATAAAGAAAAGAGTCTGAAAGGCTAGATACCCATCTGTTCAAAGGATCTTGGCTTATATCATTCTCCATGGGTTCAATTCTTTTTACAACAAATATATTTCTATTTTTATAATTCAAATAACATTTAAGAAACCCCAGCCTCCAAGACCCGCCCCTGCCCCATGCGAAGGGCCCAGTACAGCGGGTCGCACAAGAGGCAGTCGGTAACCACACTTGCTCCTTCGCCTCCTCCCAGCCGCCAACAGAATGTGAGGACTGAGTTCCCAGCTCAGATCCTGGGCTTGTAGAGAGAGCAAGGAAGAGGCTATAGAGCCCTTTCATGAAATGAGCGTTAATTTGACAGTGGAGAAGCTATTCCCACTACCACATTACCAAAAAAAAGGGAGGCTGATAAGGGTGATTGATCATTTTATTTCATCACTTCAAGGGACTAGAAAGATCTTTCACAGGCACTGAACTCGCTCTCAAGTTTAAAGGCCTTTAAATCAATTTTATTAGGTTAATTGATGATGTCTTCTGTGCTCTTTTGCTCTGCGATCTGCCACGTCCTGTTAGGCTGACTGGAAAGCTCAAAGTGCAGCGCTTGGTCCTTCATCCCTACTGAAAGCTGGAGATGGAGGGAATGACGTTTCCCTCCACGTGCCGCTCGCCGGGTTGTGGGCTAAAGCACTAAGAGGCCACTTCATCCTTCACGGAGGAGGACAGTGCTCGAAATAGCATTGGTAAGCTCTGATTTCCAGGGTTTCAAGTGGACTCATGAAATGCGACTGGGGCGGAAGACACACAGAATTTTCTCTTTCCTTTGAAATACCCTTTCTTCTTCCTTTTAAATATCTTTAACCACTTTGTCTTCTAAGCTCAAAATTATCACTGTTTATTCATTTGACAGCTGAACCCTGACTCTGTAACAGTAATTCTACCTAGAGATAGGTAAGTAGGTAGGTAGGTAGGTAGGTAGGTAGGTAAATAGATGATGTTTCCTAGGGCTGCTGTAACAAATTACCACAAACCGGGTGGCTCACATCCCAAATTTTTCCTCTCAGAATTTTGTTGGCCAGAAGTCCAAAATCAAGGCATAGGCAGGCTGTACACCTTCCAAAGTCTCCAGAGAAGAATCTGTCCTTGCTTCTTTTAGCTTCCGGTGGCCCCAGGATTTCCTAGGCCTGTGACTGCAGAACTCCTATCGCATCTCTTTCCACTGTGTCTGTGACTTCTCCTCTTCTGTCTCTTATGAGGACATTTGCCCCCAGACTTAGGGCCCACATGGATTATCCAGGACAGTCTCATCTCAAGATCCCTAACCCAATTGCATCTGCAAAGGGCCACCCCCACCCCCGCCCTGCCTCATTCCACACAAGGTCACAATCATGGGTTCCAGGGGTCAGGATGTGGATATATCTTTGGTATGTGTGTTGGAGGGGTGGGGCATTAGATCCTTTACTCTATACTAAGCACTGACGATCCAAAGATACATAACCACAATTCCTTCCATGGAAGAGTCATAGTTTGTTATATGTAATCAATTAACTGTGACACAATGCAATATGAAATCTAAAGGGTGGATGGAAACAATACTCTCAAAGCAGAGAGACAGATTTAGGAGGAGGAGTAAACAGGACAGGGTGTTGGGCTGAGCCTTAAAGAATGAATAGGCCCCCATCAGGCAAACAGATGCAGTGGGATGAGAATGGGTATCCGGACAGCAGAGAGATTGATCATGGGCTCATGGAGGAAGAAATGGGGGCTTGAACGTGCATGGTGTGTCCAGGGCATGCGAAGTAACCCAAGGGGACAGGAGCATAGGGTCCTTGTGCAGATACCTTGGGGGAGGAGGAACCAGGAGATAAGACTGACCACGTTGGGTCAGGACGTGAAGGACCTTACTCTTCCAAGTTCATGTGTGCCAGGCACTTGCCATCACTCAACCCTTAGAGGACAAACTTTTAGTCACCTCCAACTCACCTGTGCCTGTGTGCTCCCCATTGCACAAGAAGCTCTTCACAGCTGAAGGCCCATTTCTTTGTTCTGCCTGAGCATCGAACAGTGTCCAGGCCACAGCTGTGTCCGGGACCCAGGTCTCTGTGTAAGGCTGCCCCAGCTGCTGCTGGAGAAGGGGTGAGGCCCGGATGTAGGAGGCTCGCAAAGGCAGACCCCTGGGTGTGATCAGAAACCTAGGCAGACGCGTCTGCCGACCAGCCCTCTTAGTGATCTCCGGGAAAAGGAGCTTGCTGAGAAGAGCAGTGACTAGAGTTGTTAAACAGTCTCTCCTGATATTTGGTCTTTAATCTTTGAGAGCTAAATGCCCAAATAGACTGATTGTTAAAATAGTCAGTTGGGTCATAAAGCGAATTGTTAGACTGAATTCATTGATTTTTATTACTAAACAAGCTCCAGTAATGGCCTGGCTGGGTGTTCCATAGACACGGCTAAAGTAGTAACAGTATACAGAGTCAAAAATTCCAACTGTTGGAAATTAAATGTATTTCTTTCTACAAATTAAATTGCCTTGGGAAACCAGCCTCAGGTGCAGAAATACTTACTGCTTACCAAGTAGTATTCCATTTGCTAAAATACCCTGTTGGGTCTTCCACGTGTCCCAGAAATAACAGCTATCATTTTGATAAGCAGATAAAATGAAGTCATGACCACACAGCTAAGGCATTTACGCCCACTACTTTTCCTGCACAGATGCTTAATATGGGCTGGAGAGACAGAGACAGTGTGGTCATTATCAGATCATATGTTAGAAGGTGGCATCACAAAGAGGGATTACTCACTGGACAAACATCTGTTGAGAGGAAAACCTAATGGTTCCCAAAAAGAATTTTGATATACTTTTACTTCACAGGTAAAAATACATAGAAATGATTTTACTCAACTACCCTTCTTCCATACCGATCTAATCTCATGTCCTCATCTGTCAGGCAGCAGGAATCTGGGTAACATTTCAGAACAAAGAAACTGAAGAATATGAACAGAATGAGCCGGTCCCAGATGTCAGCTAGCATCTGACTAGCACCCCCTCGCGCTACATTCTCAACAGGTGGCAAGATGTATGACAATGCAAACGAAAATAAAAATTTCTAATCATTCTAAAGCTTGGATTCAGGCAACCTACTGCCAGAACTTGGCAGAAATATCTATTAAGCACATGTCAGTGGGGCTGGATGGAGAAACACAACTGCGGCTTCCCTTTTAAACAGCGTTCTTGCCCTCTCATAGGACGATGAGAAAGCCATATGGCCCTTCCTCACCACCTCCCCACTGGCACAAAGGCTCAGCACTGGAAAGAAACAGAAAACTTGGTTCCCACTACTTTGAGGGACAATGTACTGGGTTTGTACCATTCTCTTTCAGGAACCTGAAACTCCCAGAAAACAAGAGGCTGGAATTACGGCTGGAAGGAATGTGACACACGTATGACAGAAGTACAGTTCTCATAAATGAGCAGGGAAGGGAGGAGGTAGCACTGAGACTGTGAGATTCCATATGCAAAATGCATACAATGAAACCAAAATGAACAAGCAGGAGCAAACCTACGGAGCCTCAGAGACGCTCAGGAGTGGGGTAAAGAGATGATGCCACCTCGGCGCAGCAGGGATGCATGAATGAAGCTTCCGGAGGAACACCTGTGATCTGTGTGCACCCTTCTGCCCTCGGCTGTAAGGATGGAAAACAGCTCTGATGGGCAACTCAATACTAGATAATCAATCATCTTGTCCAGTGTCTCCAGAGGGTGAGAGTCCATGGAAAGAGAATATCTTCCTGCAGTCGCCAAGAAAGAGTTATTTCTCAGAAGTTATTTGCCACAGGAATCAGAATATTGTTTTAAAGTTTATCGTCATCAACTGCAAGATGCAAGAACATGTAGTCTCATGATCTTCCCTAATCTGTTTTCTTAGATATCGTACTTCATATTTACTTTATGGATTCTGGCAGGGAAGATGGACAGATGTTTGTTCCCCTCCAGTTTAATAAATTCATGAGCTAGTCGCTCATATTACTAACTCATGTTGGTTCCTGCCTTAATTCCTGAGTTTAGCCTCCATGTGAGGGAGTTTATGCCATGTGATGAAGATACGTCCCCTTAGATAATGCAAAATTTTGTTAAGAAAGATATTTATAAATATCAAGTGATGGGTAAAAGAGAAACTTGAACATTGATTATTCTCCTCTCAACCACGGAGTTGTGGGTGGAGACAGAGCTCACTCTCTGCCCCTCCTGGCTCCGGAGGTGAAGAGCTCCGTACACTCCAGGCCACAAGGGGGAGATGCAGAGGCCCTACTAAGGGGATGGGGCTTTTACTGGGAGAAGCAGGGAAGCTGTAAACAGGTGTAGCAAAGACATGCGCCCTTCCATGTATTGTTTATTCCTTTCTTCCTCCTCACTTGGGAGCAGTGAGCTTTGGACAGGAGCAGACAGGGTTGTCTCTTGAACTTCAAGTTCTGCACAAGGCTCATTAGAGACCAGTTACCAAAAGAGGGGTGAAGGCCCTGTGCAAGGAGCTGGTAGCCCCTTGTGCGTGCAACCTGTGCACAGAACCTGGCCGAGGTAAATGTGGCAATTGACGATCTGTCAAAATTTGGTCCTTTAGACCCAGGCCATTTCAGGAGCCATTGTTTGACCTGTGTTATTGACCTTGGAAAGCACTGACATCATTAATACATGTAGACATATGTAAGTTTAAGAGAAGCACTAATCAAAAAGCTCTGTGCAGGTGATTTGTCTTTTCTCTCCCAGCAACGCCGCACTGTGATACTGGGGCAGGGAGTCCCCCAAACGACATTTTGCCTGATTATATTCTGATTAAATTCCTGATTAGATTCTGATTAGATTAGGTTATACAGATTATATGTGCCGTAAAATTAGATTCTGCCAATTGGAGTTACTGCCAGGAGGCTTGAAGTCAGGAGAAGGAAACGAGATTCATTCCCTGTCTTCAGCTTGGGTCTACAGCTCCCAAGGAGCAAAGGCAGGCAGAGCTCCAAACTCCCGTGAACCTCAGAGTTCCTGGCACCACCTGCGCTGAGACCCAGGTGAACAGAGCACCTGCCATTAACACCTTCTCTGTTTGAAATACCTAGCTTGGCTTCTGTGTGCTTGACTGGAGCAACTGACCCACTACCTTTAGGAAATATCCTAGAATTTTGGGAGGCTTAAACATTACTATATGGAAAATACTTAGAATAAGGTCTGGCACACAGCAAACTTGAAAAGCCCCAAAGTCAAGTCACATACAAGTAGTGACTATTGTCACTCCTATTACTCCACCTGCTACTGTGGTTGAGTTGTCATCTAGCTCCGCACCATCCAGTACAGTGACCGCTAACCACTTATCGTTATTTACCTTTTAATATTAAATTAATTAAAGTGAAGTAAAATGAAGAATGCAGTTACTCCATCGCCCTGGTTACATCTGAAGTGCTCATGTGGCCGCATGGGGCTACAGTACCAGATAAGGGATATTCCCTCAGCACGGAAAGTTCTGATGGACAATGCCGATCTAGCCCACAGTGTGCCTAAGAATCAACTGGAGAGCTTGTTTAAAATAAAATTCCTGTGCTCCCCCAAAACACGCTGGTTTGGAGGGTTTGTGCAATCAGTGTCGATAACAGCGCCCCCCAGGGGCTGCTGAATTGCTCAGCCACACTTGAAGAGCAGCTTGATAAGTAGCGGGGTATTTATTCCTAGCATTTCTCCTAAAAGTCTTTAAGAGAAGTGCGTGTGTGTGTGTATGTGAGATAAAGACAAACACCAATACTATTAACCGACGATTAATCAGAAATCATTACTTGTGAGATGACTCCGACTCAAAACAAAACCTTAGTCAACCCAGATGATCGGGGTCTTACTGACTGTGCTGAAGGGGCATCAGGGACCCAGGACTCGCCACCTTCTGACCAGGTGAGCAGGACAAAGGATGAGCAGCAAACTGGCGCCTGAGCCACAGACTAGTTAATTATTTGTTCCTGTCCACCTTTCTAATCACAAAGCCACAAAGCTCATTGTTTAGTAAGTGCTTCTACTTTGATTATCACAACTATTTTTTTATTTTTCAACAAAAAGTTTGTTTACATGTATAGGTATTTACGCTTCAAAAGCTTTTCCATAGAAAGTCCAGGGAGTCAAACTTATTAAGAACACTTTCATAACAATGAACCCTTGATCGCATAATTAGCATGGCAAGTACTAGAGTAAACAGACCTAAAATTCACAGATTATTAATTACCTAGCTGTGCTGTAACACATGCACCCAACCTTCCTCCCTTACAGAGGAGATGCATATGGAATGCGGGGTCTGCTACCAAGGGTGTTATTCAATATACGGCCAATCCCTTCATGTGAAGACCCAAGTAACAAGTGCTTCTTGAAACAAAGAGCAGGGAAAGTCTCTCAGAATGTACTTGTGCACATCTCACTGCCACCAAAGGAGAGCAAGGTGGTCCGTCCTCTTCTTTTTGCCCTGACTGCTAAGTGGGCCATTTCGATCACTGACACTTTCTATTTCTGTTTTACAGGTAACCTTACTTTTTATTTTACATTCAATCTTTTCTTACATTTCATCTCATGTCACATGGTTTAAGTCTTCTATATCTGTACTTTTACTGTATGTAAGTCTCCTTACATTTTATCTCTGCAAGTTGGCAATTATTAATTCATCCATCCATCCACCCATTCAGTCACACTACTCTTCCTTGCTGTGGGTGACAGCCCTAATTCAGTAACTAATTTCACTAGGATTTCCAATCCCCTCTTGAATACACTGGAGTTATAAAGGGAGATAGACTGTATTAATGGAAGACAATTCATGTTCTCCTTGCTCTGACCGTGCTTTCCTGGGTCCTCCCTGCCTCACTGACCATTAGCGTGGTTATGTGACTTGACTGGGCCAGTGACATGTGACTAGAGGTGATGCAGGCCGAGTTCAAACAAAGTCTTCAAGTGCCCTTGCTGTGGTTGGCTCTGATTACTCCCTCCGGAAGGACGGCAGGTCCCACGTCAGTATTACCCTTTGTCCCAGGTCCCCAGATGAGAAGACATGGAACAGACACACCCAGTAAACCCACAGCCTGGAGAACAGTTGATGGGTTGTCTCCAATGTGTAAGAGACATGTGACAGGAGCAACAAGTGGTGAGGCCACCAAGATTTGGGGTCACTGGTTATGCCATCTAACAGCGCATAAGCACTCTTCTTAATTTTCCTGTTACTGAGGCAAATGGATGGACTAGAGCACTGGCCACCTCTGCCGAAGCACTGCCTGCTAAGACCAGCTCACAGGACACCAGGCCTGACATTAGGTCAGAGACACACAGGTTGCGTGAGTTGTGCTGGTCTAAAACCTTCTAGCGAAGAACGCAGAAGTATGCGAAGCAGAAAGAATCTCCAGACAGTGAAGGGATACCAAAACCACAACAATGAAATTCAAGGGTACTAAGGAATGCTGTGCCCTGGGCCATAAGGGGAGCGGGGAGCCCCTGTCCTGTTATGGGTCATTTTTGGGCTCCTGGCCTACTTAATGTCACCCCCGCAGAGTCTCTTTGGGTTTGGAACACTGGCCTCGATGACTTGGCCCCCCCAAGCTGAAGGGAATTTTGGTAAAGCCTTGGTTCAACAGCCATGTTTCAAAAGTGAAGAGAAGATGAATAAATACAGAAAGGGGACTGTGGTGGTATGTGTATTGAAGGAGAAAATAGAGATATCTTCTTAAGGATCGCCAGGTTCCTTGACTTGCTTTTCCTGTACGCATTTTAAGATTTCCTACATTTTAAGATTTTCTACAGATGGCAAATATTTATTAACAAACCAACTGTAAAACGAGCACAGTGAGAAGGCAGTTAAAAGTTTATACAAGCCTTGAAGTCGAGACTAAAGTGAGCCTTCAGTGTCAGCCTGTGGAGAACGGGGTAATAATCAGGCCAGAAAGGAGGGAAATGGATGTACCATGTACCTGCAGATTTTTTTCAATGACATACCAACCTAATGACATTCTCAAAGGGCTGACCTCACATAATCAGGGGCCAAGCGGTAGTTCTTCACACTTAAACGGTGCTGGTACATGAGGGTTTTATCCTAATTTCTCTCTTCTGTGAATTTGTGTTGCCTAATGACCTGTATAATGGTTTTTCTGCATGGTTTTTATAAATCATACTCATCTATCTTTAGACCTTCCTTCCCTTTTAATATTCTACTGAAGGAATGTCTTCACACATGCTAAATTAACTTTATTCATTGAGAATTTAATGGATATCTCTGTGAACAATCATAATTTTGCAACCACAATGGAAGAAATGCCTTTTATTTGTAATCCATTGTGCTAAATACAGGCTGAACACAAAAATATTGTAAATAGGACCAGATTCCATCTTAAAATTCGAATGAAGGAATCTAACAGAGCTCAGAGGCTGATAGAAGTGATAAGGGCATGAAATTTAATAACTAATAAGGCAAAGAAAGCGATCACTGTCAGGGTGGGGTGCAGATCCAGGGGCTGTGGGGAGAGGACATTGAGTGTGGAGGTGGGAGCCGGCTGCGTGGATGCAGTGGCACTGGGAGGGCCGAGGCCACTTCTGGGCGTCGGTGGGTGAGGAGCACATTTTAACCAGATGTAACCATGTCAGTAAAGCCACTGGAAGCAGGCAGGTGTCTGGGAATGTTGAAAGCATGGTATGGCTCCAGGATGCCAAAGAATATATTTTGCATTTTAGTGTGGGAAGTCTTGCCTGGTCCCTTGACTTAGGCTCAACTAGTTTGTGGGGAATTGGCTGCCGGTTCCAGAAAATATTTTGGAGAGAGAGAGAGAGATTGAAAGAGAGAAGAAGGAGGAGGAGGAGGCGGAGGAGCAGGGAGGAGGAGAAGGGGAGAGGAGAGGAGAGGACGGAGGCAGAGAGGAGGAAACGGAAATCCCCTAGTCCTGCCCTGAGTCCTGGCGCTGTGTGGAAACAGCAGTCACATCAACTCTTTTCTGAGAAAAGTCTAACATCCCACTAAGAGAAGAATCAAAATGAAGAAAAAAGACTGGGAACATTTTGGATTAAAAAAAATTTAGGTTGGCACTTAAAACATCTAAGCAGGTAAGTCTAATAATTATATAGGTGGTCACAGATAAATGTGACTGTTGAATAGTTTTCAAAGAGAAGGTAGCTAAAGTAAAAATTAATAAACTGATAATAATCTAGGCCTAAAACCTTAGATTTTATTAATAGAGAACAGGAGAGGAGGGAAGAACAAGGAAAAGTTTAAATGAGTTAAATGCTTCGCCCTGGTCAGGTAGCTCAGTTGGTTAGTATGTCGTCCTGATGGGCCATGGTTGCGGGTTTGATCCCCGGTCAGGGCGCGTACAAGTATCAACTGTGTCATGATTGCTGGGGGTAGGAAGGTATAAAGGGACTAAACGGCAATGGAAAAAAATGCAATAAAGATTAAATTAAGAGAAACAGGAATCAACCAATGATTGCATAAGTAGAACAACAAATCAATGTATCTCTCTCTCTTCCTCTCTTTCTAAAAATAATCAATAAATAAATGTGTTACATGCCTTTTCTTACTTAAAGAGAAGTCAACCAATAGAGATTTCTTTTTGACTTTGGTCATTTAAAAACAGTTATCAGATGGGAGGGGGCTGGGGGATGGGTAGGAAAGGTGAATGGATTAGGAAGAATTGGCAGTTACAGAACAGTCACAGGGATGTAAAGTACAGCACAGGGGTTATAGTCAGTGATATTGTAACAACTATGTATGGGGTCAGGCAGGGACTGGAAATACTGGGGGGCCACTCTGTAAAACATATGACTGTCTAACCACTATGCTGTACACCTGAAACTAATACAGAATAATAGCGAATGTAAACTGCAATTTTAAAATTTAAAGAGATGATTTAGGGTACGAAAAAAAAAGTTAAGCCCATTTATGTAGAGACTTCCTAGAACCATTCGTCTGCTGCTCTACTAACATCTAGCTATGCTCTTAAGAGGTGCATGCAGAGAAGCCTTTGGTAGAGATAAACAAATAAGCATGGCTTGCTTTAAAAGTATATAGGCTTTAAGAATTATTTTTTTTTAAAAGTAAATGTGATAGAACTAAAACCAAAAGCAGCAATAAAAAACAAAACACGTATTTTCCCAATCACCAGAAGATAAAAACGAAGAAAACATACATCAGAGAGAAAAAGACAGAAAACCAAGGCCAAGGCCAAGGTCAAAGGCCAAGGAGTGCGCGGATAGGAGGTATAAACCCAAGCACAGAGTAAGGGCAATGGTGTTAATTCTGACACTAATCACGTGCAGCTCAGGCTCATATACCAAGATGAAAAGACAGTACTGAGCTTAAAAACAAAATCCATTCAGGTACCACTCTCAAGCAACTTGCTTAAAACAAAACAACACGGAAAGGTTAAAAAGATGACAGAGGTAGCCCATGGCGCTACATTCAAGAGAAAACAAAACTGCAGTCAACATATTCTCATTTCAACGTTTTGATGTTCTCTCTTCCTAAGGCAACATTACGGGCCCCAGAGAAAAGCTGGTAGCACTGGGGACGTGCCTTGGCAATGCCGCATTCCACTCTGGGACCTGATACAGTGGCTGACTGTCTTTTTGTTGTTGTTGTTGTTTTGGGGTTTTTTTGTTGTTGTTGTTGTTTTGGGGTTTTGGGGGTAGTTTTTACTTTATTGATCCTGGACATGACCAGGGTGGGAAGGTGAGATGTTTGGTCACATGGGCAGAGTCCTTCCACACAGCACAGTGTCTGGGCTTCATGCTTCCTGGCTGTTGAACCTGAGATTGGATGTGAATGTGACCAAAAGTCCAGTGTTGCTGGACAAATAGAGAATTAAGGATACAAAAAAAAGGGGGGGGGCAAAGGTTTATGGGGCAAAAACAAACAAAAAGAAAGCAAGGGTGCAATGCTGATTTCAGAGCAATGAGAGTCCGTGCTTGCTACCGCCATAGACACCAGATACCTGTGCTGGGAAGGCTCACTCGCCGTTTTTCATAAGATGAAAACAGAGAAGTTACATGCTCAGGAACACAATGACTTCAATTTTGTGAACATCTTTCTCTAAGGGCAATTACCACATGTTTTAGGAAATGCCACCTGCTCAGCCAGCTGGAGACTGAGGTCATTCGTAGACTTTGGGTAGCATTCTGTCATAGCCCTACCCCTGGGGGCAGCCCAGATCAGTGGTCCTCAGGCATGGGTGGCATCAGGATCACAAAACAGATTTGCTGGGCGCACCCGTAGAGTTTCTGAGTCAGTAGGTCTGGGGGGCCTGGTTATCGGCATCTCTAATGTGTCCCCAGGGGTCCTGATGCTGCTGGTCCGGGCAGCAGACTTTGAGAACCGCGGGCTCAGATGGTTCATTGCCCTACTGATCCAAACATCCCCAGTAAACTGAGAAACAAGCCCAGGTGAAATGGGATTGCACCAGGTAGGAGGCCCTGGCTTTGCGGCCACCTCGCTGGTCTGAAAAGCAGGGCTACTGGGTGTGGTCAGTCCCTGCCAGCAGAGGCCCCAAGAATCAGCTGCATCAGCTCAGAAAGGGCAAGTCACGTTCAGTGAGGACTGTCTGCAGCCCCGGGCTGATGTCGCGCCAGAATCCTATCAACCCTGTGGGTTTCTGCTTTCTCCTTCAAGAAAAGACAAAGCCTGGATCCACAGGTCCCACAGTGCGGCACAAAGAATGTTGGAATGAATGTCAGGGACCCAAGTTTTAGTCTCGGCTACATCCCTAACAGGCTCAATGACCCTGGGCAAATCACTCACTGTCCCTGTACTTTGGCTTCTTTTCAAATGAGGCATTTGGATGAGAAGATTTCCTCCTGGAGCCCTTACTGCCTAATGTTCTATGATTCCTTCTAGAATCAAAACTTTGGGGGGAAAATGTCTCTATGATTATGGGAATACTCACTCACAGTTACACTTTTAATACAGGCCATCTGTTACTGCTTTAGATGTGTCTCGAACACAACAATGCCATCAGCTGGTAATCTGTGTTCTTTCCTTGCAGCATGATTGATGACATTAAACCTGCCACCCAATGTATCAGGAAGAAATCATTTTCCAAGCAAGCTAGTGTGGCAAAACATGCTGGGCTTGGAGCCCGGGCATGAGAAGTCCAAGAAGAACAGAGTGGAGCTGCCTTAGTCGGCAGGAGGCCCAGAGGTGGGTTCAGCCACAGCGATATGATTATACTGCCATCCTCATCCGCTGGGGGTGCAGAAAGGCTGGCATGTTGGGTTCCCAGGACTTACATGGAGAAGGCATGGGTAGCCGCAGTTAATACAAAGATGGGTTCCCAAGCAGGCCCCGGAAATCTGTGGTCCAAATCCCAAGGAAAGGTGAGCAAGGGCTGGTGGGGATTCCCTGGGGAGATGAGCAAGAATGGGGAAGAAGGCAGCCTTTATACTGGGCAGACCTGGCTGCTCTGATGACCAGGGGACAGGTGTGCTAAGCCAGCCTTTTGACTGACTCACTAGCCATTAACCCATAAATGCACAACTGCACACCACCCCTAGAACCTGCTTTCAAAGAGACAGAGCTGGCGTGTATCTGAGCACCCAGTCACAGCTATGTCGTGTGACATTCCGGAATGCCAGCACCCACTATGCATGCACACACATGTGTGTGCACACACACCCAGAATCTTCAGGGGCTTCCTATGGCCCTCAGGAATGTCCCACAGGCAGCTTTTGCTCTCCCCCTGCCACACCTCCCTGGATACCAATCGGCTTTGCCTTCAGAGAGCACCAAACATCACGCTGACCCCTTAGCAGAGTCTACTGTAGGTTCTGTGGTGCAACAGAGGGGTGCGACACCATACGCCACTCAGCAAAACCATCCAGGCTATCCACTGGCTGTTCCTGCTGGTTCTCTCCTAGAGTCTCTTCCTGTAGGTCCTTTTGCTGGGTCCCTGTGTCCCATGCCCCATCTTCTCCCACCATGCTTGCTCCAGACTCCTAACCCCTCTTCCTGCCCAGTAATCCCCCCTGGAATCACGCTGACCAAGAAAAACATGGTCAGCCTACTGGCATCAGGATGCAGGGCAAGGCAGGGTCACCCCTCCATTGATTTGCCTTTCCCGCCATCCACTTCGTGTGTCTGTTCGCAGCTGCCACACACACCACCCTTCCTCCTGCCTCCCTGCTCTTGCCCTCGCTGGTCCCTCTGCTGGGTTCCACCCACCTCCTTTAACAGGGAATTCCAGCACTACTCTCTGCAGGGGGGGTCCTGGAGAGGCCGCACGGGACCGGAAGGTCCCTGTGCAGAAACTGGCCATAATCCAACCCCACTGTTAGAATTACCTATGTAACTATATATCTTCCCCTTAACTGTAAACTCTTTGGGGGCCAGGACTGCCTCTTACTGGCTTCTCGGAGCCTCGATCAAAGCCCAAAACAGTAAGGGCTCAGTGAATGTTTACTGAGTAAAAGACTGACTATGCTGCCTCCTGGTTGAATGACAGCCCCGGTTCATCTCCACCTCTCTATCGTCCCTGCCTGTCCTGCATCCTGCACTTACACGGTGGTTACTCACACTCCTTAGAGAGCTGCTGAACCCACTTACAGACCGCACTGCTCTGATTCTCATACTCCCTGAGTCAGCTGGATTCACACCTGGTCCCTCCTGGCTGCTTCTGCTCCGAAGCCACCTGACCTGATGCTGACACGTTCACCTGGCAAACGGAAATGTGCCTAAATGAGTCTCGGCCATGACTTTGAAGAATCCTTGTGAGTTCCTTAAGGGAAGAAACGCTGTCTTTCTCCTCTCAATGCCATCCAGGGCATTGGGCAGAGTGTGTGGTTACAAAAGGAATCAATGTGAGAATAAATTAATGAACTGGCCAACGTTCACCGATTAAGCCGTTCACCTAATCCAAGCAGAAGACGGGGACAAATAGACATGGAACCACTTACTGGAACCCAGAGAATCTTCCAACTTGATTCCAGGCAAAGGTTTTAATCTTGTCTGGCAGTGGGCTTTGAGAAATACGTGTTGTTCTAGAGCATCATTTTACTTTCCCCGCCCAAGGGGCAGTGTGACAGTGCCTCCAAATCTTGTTCGGAGAAAACTGCAGTTGTCTGGAGTTCTCCAGCTCTTCCGAAGCTTCCTGGTGACTCATGGAGTGAGGAGGCATTCTGGAAAGAATGATCTCAAGCCATACTGATTTTAGTAACACATGCTGGCCTGTGTCTCTTGCGTGATTAATGCTATCCTGGCAAAATCCCACAGCTTATCCAGGGTTTTCAGAAACATCACATTCAAAGCACAGCAGGTGATGATGCCTTTAAGGGATGGCACCCAATCAGAGAGCCTTGGAAAAGTGATTTCTGGGTTAGGACTTGGGTCCCAAAAGGAAGGACCGGTAAACGTGACGACGTGAAGATCAAACAATTGTCTTCTTCAGAAATCAAGGGAAACAGGAAATGCAGAGACATTCAGTCGAAAATAAGGAAGAAGGTGTGTACATGAGGGGGCAGTTACTGGTGGGCCTCTTCACTCGTCATCTTTATTTTTATAAACTACATCAGCCCATGCCACGGCTCTGCTTAAAGCCCTCTGAAGGCTTCTCCTTGAGCTACAAATAAAACGTTGTCCGCTCGTCCTGGCAGAGAAGGCTCATGCAATCTGGCCCTGGCCACCGTTTCTGCTCCCGTCACAGACAGGTTCCAGCCTCCTTGCCATCATCGGAGACGAGAACTCCTGGTCCCAGCCCTTTCCCCAGGACTGGTCCTTCCTGTCCTTCACATTGGCAGCAGTCTACATATCCCAGTCCCATCATCCTATTCAACTTCCTACATAGCATTTACCACGGGCTTAGGTTTTCTGTGTCTACTTACTTGGGGGCTGGTTGGTCCCAGGTGTCTCCCTACCATAGTTTGTAAGCACCACGAAAGGAGGGGATTTCTCTGTACCATTCACCGCTGACTTCCCTAAACCCAGAACGGCCCCTGGCATGTAGTTGCAGTCAATGAATATTCTTTTTTAATTAAATGATTAATTTTCATGATCCTATATTTATCTCGAAGTCTTATGTAATGTCTAATCAAATAGGAAAAGTGACAACCACAAAACTAAAAAGTGAGTACAAAGAAATAAAGTAGCTGAAAGCTACTCCAAAGCTGTGTCATTCCTTAAAAAGCTGCACAGGGAAATCATTAAGCAGAGCAAAAGTGCAGGTGAACAGCAGTCCCCTACTGAGGTCTTTGACACCCCTGTGTTGCTGTCAGCAGCCCCTCGGGTGATCTCGGGCTCTGAGGAATGGGGACCCCAGAGAGCATATAAACATGCTGGCCAAGGCGACACTCATCCCAAGTGGCCGTGGAAAGCCCACACGGGGCGCTGTGCTCCGAGCTTGGAGGCTGGGCCAAGCATGAGCCTGGGAGGTGGTGGCTGCCTGAAGCTAGAACAAGCAGAGCACGCTCAGCCCCAAAGGACAAAAGCAGTTCTCCCGGGTGGGAGTGCTGGGATGAAACAGAGACCCTGCCATGGTGGGAGCTGCAGGTAGAAGAGGAGGAATGGGTTCAAACCCTGGCAGGAGCAGGGAGGTAGCGCGGCTCCGTCAAGCATGGGGGCTGACCTCACATATCTCCCACACGTTTCCATCTTCCCCAAGGAACGCTGCATACCTGGGGTGTATCCCGCACCCCTCTGCTCTCTGACGGAGGCCCTGGATCTGAAGCAAGCTACCCGAGGGCAGGCAGGAAGAAAAGGAAGGGCCGTTTCTCCACCCCACAGATGGCCGATCCCACAGCCCTGCGAACACATGCTGAGAATTGCTTCGCCTCGCCTCCAAAACCGTGAGACCTGAGTCCCAGGCCTTCTCTGCTACTAATCACTGTAGGTTCTGAGCTATTACTAAATTCCTCCATTACCAGAATGAGAAAGGTAATAGCTCTCTTCTCCCGACTGGGAAAACAAAGGAGAAGAACAAAAGATGAGCCAATTTAAAGAGGGCTTATAGCCCTGAATGAAAAGAAAGCACTGTCAGGGGCCTTGTTGCGACCTCAGAGAGCGTTCCTGAGAAGCACAACCTCAAAAGGCCCTACTACCAGCCCTGATGAGACCCTTTTTAGACCATGAAGCCCATGAGTGGGGAAACGACAGAGAGAAACATGGGTGATGTAGCTTGTTTTGCAATGGACACGCTGCAGTAGGAGGTGAATAGTATCATCCACACAGGACTGTCCCCCCACCTCCAGTCTGGCTGCATTCTGCTGGCAAGAGCCTCTTGGTGCCTGCACAGTCCAGGGGATCCAGGGGGAGGGAAGGTGTGTACTCCTGGGGAATGCCTACCCCAGGCTCTGACCAGCTCCTAGGGCAATTCTCTCCTTTCCGTCCTTTGCAAATGAACCAGGGGGTGTTCAGGCCCTAGTGGGAGGAGTCTCACTGCCTCACTGAAACTGACCAAAACAAGAAATTTTGTGACCGTAAGCCAAGGAGTTTCAATTTAGATTGTGGAGAAAGGGGAGTCGCTGGAGGCAGAGCAAGGCTGAGCAAGGGAATGACAGAATTAGAGCGTGTTTCAGAAAGATTAATCAGACATCCAGGATGGAGGTTAGACAGGTGGGAGATTAAAGGTTGTAAGACAGCTAGATTTTAGCCAAAGAAAGGGATCACATGAGCATCTAATGAGGGTGGGGGTGGAGAAGAAAGAGCAGATAGTAGAGATTTCCAATGGCAGACCCCCATCGCTCAAGGAAGGCAGATCTGGCAGCAAGGTGCCAGGTCCCGAAAAGGGAGGGTACTGTACTCAGCTTCCCTGATCGGCCTCGGCTGGGTTAGGGACCGTTCATTCCCTTGCGCTTCTATAACGTCTCGTAGGGAAATAGCACCTACTACATCCTGTGTCCTTATATTTGACTCATCTGATTTCCCAACCAGACCTTAAATTTCTTAGGGCACAGGCGCCAATTACCTTAGTCATCTCTGCACCCATAGTCCTGGGATATACAAAGTTTTTAGTCCATGCTGATTTATTTCTCTTACCAGAATTTTCCTACATGGTTTTTTCTCTTTAGTAAAAAAATAATAATAATAATAATAAAAAATAATAATAACCAAGGGGAGATAGCCCATGAGTTGATGTTTGTTGAAAATGGGTGATGGGTGATGGAGGTGCGTTATACTAGTCTTTCTTGTTTTGTATATGCTTGAAATTTTCCATAATAAAGAGCAAAAAATAAAAAATAATGGCAATTGCCAAGGGGAGAATAAAAGATT
This sequence comes from Mormoops blainvillei, assembly GCA_004026545.1. NCBI lineage: Eukaryota > Metazoa > Chordata > Mammalia > Chiroptera > Mormoopidae > Mormoops > Mormoops blainvillei. Next base: position 50,799 of record PVJD01002116.1, read on the forward strand.
TAGAATTCAGGGTCCCTTGCCTTTCACGAATGGCTCAATGTGTAAAAAGACAACTCAGTCTTTAGTTACAACAATCATCCTTGAAAAACAATGCAAAAAGCCTAATCAACCCGGGAACATAGAGAAGGCTGTTTTGAAGCTTAATTGCCATTTTAATGTGCTTTAATTGCACAGAAATGCTATTTAATGTAGTGTTTCAGTTTCCATTTGCCATTTGGGAAGATCACACGGCTCAAAAAGAGGAGGCTGGGTTGCGGCAAAAGGCATCTTGGCCCATTTGACAACAATGAAGCATTTCTAACGGCCGGTGGCCTGGGCCTCGGCCTGCCTCTCCCTATGACGCCGCCCACCCCACCCCGATCACGCCTCACCCCTGACACAGGGAGCCCAGTCCGTGCCTGGCTGTCAGAGAGAGGGAGAGAGAGGACAGCGCTCTGGGCAGCACCTGGGCACAGTCACTACCAGAATAAATAGGTCACAGCCAAAGTGGGCTGCTTCCCAAGTGGTGGAGCCGAGAACCTCAAAAACATCCCAGCCTCAGAGGTGTCTCACCCCAGTCTGCAAAGGGACCCCAGAACTGGGGCCAAAGGAACTGCGAAGCAAAGCCGTCCTCTGAACACTTGTGCTGATGACGCAGGCAAGACAGACATTTCTCACAGGGCACCTTCCTGAACGCTGGGGGGTCTGCAGGCCCTGTGCGGGAAGGCAGGGGCTGTCCGCGCAGGCGGCTGGATGACAGCAAGAGAAACCACCCCCCGAAATGACTTCTCAGTGTCACATCTCATAACATAGCTGGGCGGGGAAGGCGATGTCAGTGAAGCCAGGAGGTCGGATCCCAAATTAAATGCACGTTGAAAAAGAGTCAAGTGTTGGGGGAACAAACTCCAGTACGGATAAAAGAAGATTTACTTAAATTTTAGAGGGGTCGATGAAATCTACAGATGACGTATGACGAATTGTACCCTTGAAACTTATATAATGTTGTTAACTACTGTCACCCCAATAAATTTAATTAAAAGTGTCAACTATACCTCAATAAAAATAAATCAAAAACAGAAAAGAAAGAATTGTGTCCATCTAGACAGATGGGACATGGATCCTAGGCGCAGAGTGGCATGTGGCAGTGACGACCAGAAAGATCTAACAGAAGCAGGACTCTGGGACGTCAGACAAGAGAAGGGGACCCTGGCTAATCCAGGCAACAGCATCAGAGCAGCCTGTCGCGGGCGGCAGGCAGGACCTCCACGCATGGTTGTGCACATTGTACTCCGCCCCCGTCTAGATGTGCACATTAATTATGATGGGTTTCCAGCAGATGGCAGTAAAGTGTCTTGTGCCTTTCCCTAATTTGCACAAAGTGCTGTTTGGGCTAGCAAGGGTGCTGGCGTCAGGGTCCGTTTCACGGACTGGAGTGTGACGGCTAGACGTAGGGCAGGTGGGGCTGGGAAAGGCTAACAGAAATCCAGTGCTGAAGTCCTAGGCCAATGAGCTCAGTCTCAACGGGAAATCAGATCAGGTCACCTCCCTGCTCACCACTCTTCAAGGTTTTCCATTGCTTTGGAATAAAGAGAACAAACTCCTTAAGAAGTCATCGAGAGCCAGTGTGCAGGATCTGCTGCTCCCACACTCTTGCCCCACTTGGTCACTCCCCTTACTCCTCACTACCCCGCCTCTCCAGGCCCCAACGCTGCTTCCCATCTGATCCTCGCAAGCTCCTTGCTGATTCCTGGTTCCCCGACTTCGCCAGTGGGTGCTCCTCCTCAGAACTCTGCTTGGCTCAGTCTCCTCCTTCAGGTCTCAGGCTAGAGAGGCACGCGTGCCCTGCCTGTGCTCCCTAAAGCCGCGTTACCCTCCCACCTGGGAAGAAGACGCGATAAAGGAAATGAATGGGATGAGGAAAGACTGCTCACAACAGCTTTCCTGGATCTTGGAAGAAAAGCGGTGTGTGATTTAATGGAGGGAAGCAAAGAAGAGGGGAAGAAGAGGACCAGGGGCAGCACAGGGGAGAAGCACGGTCGGCCGATGCTGTCAGAGCTGGCCCACGTGCCAGACACCTGCCACAGCCTTCAGCTTCCAGGTCTGCATGCGGGGGTGTGTTCTGTGTTCTCTGTGTGGACGTGGGCTTGGCCTGAGGGCCTGCACCCTGAGTAGGCTGGACGTGCCAGGGAATCAGCACTGGGTAGGACCCAACTGATGGAGGACAGGGTTTGGTGGACAAAACCCCAATGTTGGGAAAACTTATATAGAGAGAAAGCAGGCTAGGGGTTGTCTGGGGCTGCGGGGTGGAGGGGCTAGGGGACGATGGCTAACAGGTACCAAGTATCTTTTGGGGAGGATGAGAATGTTCTAACATTGATTGTGGAGATGGGAGCACAACTCTGTGACCACACTAAAAGCTTGTGAGTTATACACTTTAGGTGGGAGAATTGTATGGCAAGAGAATTAAATTTCAATAAAGCTCTTTAAGAAAAAAAAGACCCGAAGTCCTCTCCTCTTCTGGGTAAAGACAATGTCCCACTCAAGGTCTCGAGGGCCCCCCACAGCTGAGCCCAGCAACGGCTTGCTCATGAAAGCCCCCTTCACTGCCTGGGATCCCCCTTCACAGTGCTTTCTAGGACCATCCCCCTCTGTAGACTGCTTGTCCCAGATCTTAGCCTTGGGGTCTTGGCCGCATCCCAGGCTGAGACATAGGCTCTGGTTTGAATCCTTGCTCAGCCACGGACTGATAAGCTTTGGGCAAGTTGAAGGCGCAGGGAAGCCAAGTGTTTCCTTAACTACAAAATGGAGATAATTATACCCACTTCATAAACATTCTTGTGAGGATTAAATAAGACAGCAAATCTAAACACCCAGAACAGTGCTGAGCACAGGAACTCACAGAGATGGGAGTTAGTGGGGTGGATAAGCCAGTGGCTGGAAAGTAACTCAGGTCAGGGGCTGTACACAGGCACATACACGTGTGAGCGCACACACGCAAAGGTGTTTGGGGTCTTTTCCCAGGTCTGACATTCCAGAGCCAGGCAAAAGGCTCAGGGCAGAGAACCGGGAAGCAAAGACCCTGTCACATGGCAGCCCCTGGGGGTGCGGGTTGTAACTTGGGAGAGGCCACGGTCCCCTGAGGAGAGTGAGGCAGCGAGTCCGGAAAGCCAGGGCTACAGCGCAAGGCTCAGGGCCGGGCTGCTCCGGACTTAAGCAGCCACGGGCCAGGGACAATCACCTAAACCAGCGAGAAGAGCAGCTCCGACAAAACACCAGGGCTCGGCTGACGCGTCAGGAAAGCGCTGCCTGCGTTCCTCTCGCTGGGTTTTAATTAATGACTGCTCTCGCTTCTAAGGAGCCAGAAAGGAGGGCAGACACTATCTCTGCTTTGGTGACGGCAGCCAGCTTTCTGTCTGAAAAAGCCCACTGGAAACTCCACAGTGTCGCAGACGCAAATACAGGACCGGCAGTTTTGCACGATAGAATCCTGGAGCTGAACTGCCCCAGTATTTCCAGGTTGCCAAAGCCCAGATCCAGGAGTAGCTGGCATAACATTAATCGTAGCAGAGGCATCTTAAAATGCCTTTTTAAACTATGCTGATGGATGTCACATCCCTGTGGTCGTCACTGAGGTTTCATTTCTTTGTTTCCTTGCCTGGGAACAAGGTCCCCAGCTCTGCAAATCACCCCGGGGAAAGAAGCAAAGCAGAAGAAAGGTGAAGCTCGCGCAGACCTACTCGAGGCTGCGGACTCTCGCCCACCCAGGAGCCCGGCCCGCAGCTCAGCCCCGTCTCATTAAGATAAGGAAGCTGAGTACAATTAGAATGAGGCGGCTTAATTTCTTTGGGGTGGACTAGTGCAGCTTAAAATAGTTAATATTTTGTTTTATCTTCATTGACTTGTCTAATAATGCAGAAAATATCCTCCTCGGGCACTGAACAAAGGAGATTATCCTGTCACACAAGCTTAGGAAAGCCAGTGAGCTGAATGCTGATCCCAGGTGTGTGCAACTGGAAATCCCCTGCTTAAAACAATTAGGCTTATCACAGAGGGAGACGCTCCTTTTTTTTTTTTCCCCATCCTCACTGGTTCAAACATTTCCCAGCCCCGGAGCCCTGCACCACAGCTCCTTTCCTCCTTGGGGGGACCTGTGCACTGTTCTAGATCACTCTTTTATCTGACAGGCAATAAACAGATAATCAGATGATGCAAATTACTACTGCGGTAAAGGGACACAGTGCAAAGATTAAGCAACACATTTGCTTGGGGCCCAGTTGTGTCCACAGAAACAAGCTGGTTTCATTGTTTCGGTGTGTTAAGGCTGGCCCATGAAACGTTCAGAGTCAAGGATCAAAAAGGACTGTGAATGAGTGTTTACAACCAGACAGCAGTTTCAGCAGAACCATCTCAAAATATTCTGGACCTAGGACAAGGTCCCCCCCCCCCAGAAATCACATAGGCTGTATGCATAAACATTAAGTGTTTTCATCATTTGAGCTGAATTTAATTTTCATTGTATATGAAAGTAAATTACCAAGTTAAGTCCAGGATCAAAATGTGTGTCCAGGCAGCGGAGGATGGGGCACAGGGAGGGAGGACGGAGACCTACCCTCAGACCTTCTGGGGCACAGAGCATGCCTTTTAAAGCCTTCCTTCTCTTCCCCAGCTGGTGTCCTCCTGTTTGGTTTTGATTCTTGGTTTTGCCTTAGCCAAGAGGTGGAAAGAGAGAAACTAGAGTCATAGAGCTTGTGGCCTCCACAGTTCAGGTACATATATGTTATGCTTATTAAGGAGTTGAGAGCAATGCTGGATTGGACAATCAGAGAGGTAAGTATTCAATGCCACAAAAGTATAGGTGATCACTTTTTATCCTCACATTTTTGGCCAATTTCTTTGAGGGTAGGCACCTAAGGAGAGTCTTCAAGGAGTCTGTATTCAGGGGGGGAAATGGGATAAAAAATAATCACACAATTAACTGTAATTGGACCCTCAGAAGGAGAGGCACATGGTAAGAGCATATAATGGAAGAATCTGATCTGTCAGGAATGCCCTAAAGGTTCTTTAAAAGAGAGATGAGAAGGAATTAACTGGTGGAAGAGGGACGAGAAGACATCCCAACAAGGGGACCAGCATGTGCAAAGGTCCTGGGGCAGGGGGTGATGTGGCAGGAAGAAGAGGAAGGCTGGTGTGGTGAGAAAAAAGAAAGCCAGGGTTGATACTGTTCCAGCCAGGGTTAGAAAGATGTAAGGTAAGAGCACCCAGCTTCGTGGGCCAAGTAGAAGATTAGACTCCTCATCCTAAAAGCCAAGGGAAGCCACTGCATTATTTAGCATGTGAGCAGTTCAAGCCTGTGGGACATGATCCAATTTGCATTTTGATGAAAACCCTGGGATAGTATTTTGGGATCAAAGGAGAGAATGTCAGGAGGGGATGGAGGTAAAGGGCCCTGAAGTCTACAGCAGAGGCATAAGTGAGAGAAGCAATAGCTTGGTCCAGGTGGCTGCAGTAGAGTGGCGGAGGGGCAGGGAAGTTGGAGAGATGCTCAGGACAGAGCATCATTGGCTGAATGAGGCATGAAGGGTGAGGGGCGAGGATGTGTTTAGAATGATGTTTCTGGCTGGGTAACTGGTTGGGCAGCAGGACCACCCACTTTTCCTTCGATCAAACATATCTTGCACTTTCCTCTCTGCTTCTGGGCTGCTTCTCTACCTGTCTCTGTCCCCAAGGCTCTGTGGTATCTCCTTTTCTTTCTGTGTAACTACCCGTTTTCCTTTCGCAACCTCTTCAGCCCCATGGGTTTAATTACAACACTGAGCCGCCAGTTCTTTAAACAACAATAATAAGAACACTGGCGGGTTCTCTGATGTCAGCCCTGATTTCTGCAGACTCATATATCCAAGCCAAACACTTGTCATTTCCATATGAATGGCCAATAGGTTTCTCAGGTCTAACAGAGTTGAATAAAACTCTTAAGTCATCCCCCTACATACATTCTCCCCAGTCTCTGCCATTTCAAGAAATGACACCGTCATCCTCCATCCCATTGCTCAAGCTAAGGGTCTGGGGATCACCCTCTCCTCATATCTGATACTCACAAATTCTGTTGACTGATGCTCCAAAACATGTCCCAAATCTACCCAATTCTTCCCATCACCATCATTCCCACTATAGTCCGATCACCACTGTGTCCTGCTTGTCCACATGCAGCAGCCTCCTCACGATCTCCCTGCCTCCCCGTGTCCTCTATACAGCCCACTGTCCACCAGGAAGCTGGAGGGATCTTTTTAAACCAGATCATGCCACTACCTCTTTAGCCCACACCATGCTTTTCATCCTATTTAGGACACAGTTCAGGTCCCAGCTCTGGCTTTCCTGTGTGATCTGGCTGCGCCTCCCTCTTTCTTTGTCTCAGGTCGTCACTCCCTTCACTCTCGAGAGCACACGATGGAATTCATTAAACTCCCTGCAAATCCCAAGATTCTGTTTCCACCTCAAAGTCTTTCCATCACTCTTCTCTCTGCCATGAATGCTCTTCCCACCTAATCTCTACATGTTGGCTCAGTTTTATTTTTACAGAGGTTTTATTGAGATATAACTCACATACCTTACCACTCACGTATTTGAAGTGAATAAGTCAGTGGTCATTAAGTGTATTCACAGAGTTGAGCAATCATCACCACAACTGAGTCTGGAACACTTTCATCACTCCAACAATAAATCCCACACACATGAGCAGGCACACTCCCTATTTCCCCTCAGCCCCCTAGCCCAAGGCGAAGCACTATCTACTTTCTCCCTCTATAGATTTACCTCTTCTGAACATTTCCTATTAATGGAATCATGTAATATATGGTCTTTGGGGTCTGGCTTCTTTTATTGGCACATATCATGTTTTCAAGGTTCATCTACCCTTTGGCGTGTACAAGTACTGCATTCTTTTTCATTGCAAGGCGGCTCTCTTTGTCACTCACATCTCAGCTTTGTCACTTGTGTCCCCTCTTCAGGACCACTCATATTTTCTTCCACACTCTGTCAACGTGAAATCTGCCACCTGGTATTTGTCACAATCTTTTAGTTTGTTTATTTACATATTTATGTATTTGACTGTCTGCCCCAAATACCTAGAATAAAAACTCCATGAAGGCAGGAATTTTATCTGTCTTTCTCAAATACCAGGTAGAAATTGCACCCCTGTAATGACCAAGCCTCACAAACCCCAAGGCAGAGCAAGTGTGGCGAACAGCAGATGACGAGAACAGTTTTGAAATGTTGGCCATGTTGAATTTCAGGTGACTTTGACAGTCCAAAGAGGGAATTACTAGTAATGGGTCAGGAGCTCAGATAGGGGATGTGCATTTGACGCATGTGCCCAGAAGTGGCCGTTGAAATGTGATCGGGGAAGAATTGCCCAGGGAGGGAGCACAGAGTGGGAAGAGAAGAAAGTCTGGGCTCGAGTCTTAACGAATTTCAGTATTTAATAATTAGAGAAAGAGTGATATAACAAAAGGAGGAGGAAGCAGCCTGAGAAGTAGAGAGAAAAATAAAGGAGTCCAGAAGAGAATTAGACAATCGATACCAAGAGAATCCAGCATTTCAAGGTGGGAGAGGTCAACAGTATAGAGGGCTAATTGCCCAGAAAGAGGAGGTCTGAACAATATCTGTTAGACTTAGCAGCACGGTGAGCCTAGTAAGAGATATTTCAAGCACATGACAGGGCAAAGGTGGTCTTGAGTAGGTTTAGGAGTTGACTTGGTTAGCTAATGCTGTGTGACAGAGCAACCTAAAACTTAGTGGCTTAAAACCAATACTTTTGCTCACAAATTTAGTGCACAAATCTACAGTTTGGGAAGATCAGTGGGGATGCTTTGTTTCTGCTCTGCTCAGTGTGAGCCGGGACAGTGGAAAGGCTGGGGACCTAGAATCGTCAAGCCTTTCTCATGGCTATGTCTAGTGGTTTTTACTGGGAAGACTTAAGCAGCTGGGCTGGCACAGCAAGGCTCTTGGGTATCTCTCCCAGTGTCTGTGTGGTCTCTCCACATGGTCTTTCCAGCACTGTGGATCTGAAAAAGCCAGACTTCTTCCATGAAGGTTCAAGGCTCCCAAGATGTGTGTTGAGACAGAGAGACAGAGGCGCCGTATTGCCTGTTATGACCCAATTTCAAAGGTCAGGCTGCAATACTCCACCACATTCTATTGGCTGAGACAGTTATGAAGGTCCTCCCAGGATCACATGTCTCGATAGAAGAGTGTCAACAGGACAATGCAAGAAGAGCAGGAGAGATGGGATTTGTCCTGCGCTGGTTATCTTTGGAAAAGACAATCTGCCACAGGAATGAATGGGAAGTGAGGCAGTAATGAGCAAGTTGAGAGGATCGGTTGTGAAGGGTAAAAAAAGGTACAGGTCCACAAATAGGACATTAATTTGTTTTGTTTTTTAATGTGAGAGCTTAGCATGTTTAAAAGCCAGTGGAACAGATCCGTTTAAGGGGCGAAGGTTAAATAAACAGGAGAGCAAAAGGCTCATCAGTTCACATGCAAAGTGCCCGCAAAGGTAGAGATTGAACCCCGAGTGAAGGTGAAGGAGCTTACTTGTGGAAGGATTTCCAAAAGTGTGTACTTGCAGTCCTGAGGATGAGGATGGCTCCTGCTTCCTCTGTGCAACAGAAGATGAGAAGGGAGGTCAGGGGCTTGGCAGGCTGACTAAACTGAAATACTACCTCTGGGAAGTTGGAATTGCTCTCACACTGTGGCAGGGGCAGGGCCACCTGCAGTTGGTGATCAGGAGCCCACATGCCTTTTGGTAAGGATCCCTAAAGCCACTGAGGGCATGAGTTCAGGTAGGAGAAGACCCCTCCGGGGTTGAGGCTTTGCCATATGTTTATAAAAAGACACTGGGGCTAGAGTATTTAATGTGTAGTAATGGTGTGATTGAAAAAATGAGTCTTGGAATCTAAACTAGATAAGGAGGAAGTGATGAAAGAAGAGTGCCTTGGAAAGAAGGAGAGGGGGCAGTGCAGCAGGTTCCAATGCCATCAAGGGACACTCAGAATGGGGAGCTAGGGGAGCAAGCCAAGATGTGGCAGGAGTTACTGCTTTGTAAGTTATGACAAGCTCTGGAATTATGGCTACAGGATTGGGCGGTCGAGGTCAGGTGCAGGGGATCAGTGGTGTGAAGGAAGCTGAGAATCAGACAGACCAGTATATGAGAAGGGGCAACCCTTAGGCACAGAAGTCCCCCACGGTGTTGGCAGCGTGGAGGGCTGAGGAAGACACTGTCAGGGTCTGCCTCAGCTGAGCACAAAACCATTGTGCTGTAAACATTCACTGCTAACAATAACAGTGGCCTTCCAAACAAATCAGAGAATCTTTATTGAATGCCTGTTGTTTTTGCAGCATTTTACTAAACACTATGAGGAGACATAAGCATGCAAAAATGTTTTAATAGATGTTCAAAACTGTAAACGACAGCACGAAGCAGTGCAATCAATTGTCAATAACTGCTCTAGGAAATTTACAGGAGAAAGCAATTCATTGGGAAGGATGAGGCAGGGTTGGGTTTATGGAGGAAGAATAGGGATTTGAAATGGTTCTGGAGGAGTAGGTAAAATGTGAATAGATGAAGAGAAATTGGGAGGGCATTTCAGGCAGACGGAAGCCAGAGCAAACACTCCTGTTCATGATTTGTCTGAGTTTAAAGATGTTTTTCCTTAGAATCTTTAAACTGTCATAAAATGATTATGCCATTAATGCAAACGATGCTATACTCAGTACCTTCTCTTACTGGTGATCTGAGCCTATAGTCTTGGACCAGGTTCGAGTTACAGTCCATCTCTCCCACTTGCAACACTGTCTATAAATTGACCTCATCTGAGATTAAAAAGTCTTATTGGTTCATGCAAAATACCAGTAAATGATAAGTCCACACCAAGATCCTGCCAACGCTGGGGCCCAACTACAGGTAATAGTAAAGTATGTAGATGCCGGGAAAGGGAAAGTCTGAGAAAGAAATGCCATTTCATTACATGAACATGCGGTTTGGACATGAACATGCGGTTTGGACATGCACAAATAACAACACATTGTCTTTCTGCCTTTGGATCCTGCTAAGAATATACTTTTGCCGAAAGAGTTGCTGTGGAGATTAACATCGTATTCCAACATCCTGTAGGTCATCCTTCTAGGTAGAGTTGGCACAGTGTAGATTTCAAAGAAAATATCAACAAATGCTCTTTAGCATCAAATGTCAGCATGTCCTCAAAAATAGCTTAACTCATGGGTTTTTGTTTCCACAGAACCACAGAATCTCAGGGTTAGAGGGGACCTTAAATGTCATCTATTTCAACCTTATGCACCTCTTTGATGCAGGTATCTGGCTGGACCATCCATCCCCAGGGTTTTGTGAGGTGGCCCAATCTGTCATTTGTTGCTGCTTCACAGCTATACAGACGGATCCCCTGCTGCCGGCCTCCGCCACATGCCCCTCCGCTGCTTCCGGCCGTTGTGGCTCTGGGTAACGGCCGGAGTCCACACTCCATCCTCTCTTTACCCCCAAGCCCATGACTCTGACATTTGTTAAAATTAAATACAAAACGGAGGCCAGACTTGAAAATTCCCTGAGCACACAAAGCCTCTTAAATCACATAAGCAAAACAAAATCTAGCTTATTTCATGAACAGAAGCCAAATTTAACTTATTTCTTATAATTGCTTCTGATAACCATAAGAGAAAGCAGCCACATTTGTAAAGCTGGTACAAAAATGTCAGCCACTCCTCCGTCCTCTGGAAACCCCCACTGTAATAACCAGTCACTATGGCGGTTCCTTGTTTCCACTTTAGAAGCCATCCTGTAACCTCATGCTTCTGAGCTCCCCATCAGTTTTGGGTTTGAAAGCTCCCAGTTTGCAAACTGTTCTTATTTGTAACATAAACTCTTATCAAAAACTCTTTTACTGACCTGATGGTTTCCTTAAATACTATTTTATTGATCTGGTGGTTTTCATGTTGCTATTTCTGGATTTTTGACATCGTTTTAAGTCCCGACTCAAAAATCTAAATTCCATTCACTGACCCCAACTCTGAAGCCAGGTATTCACTTCCCCAAACCTGCCTTCTTCTTTGTTTGTTTGTTAGGTACCCCCTTTTCCCTTTTATGTTACCAAAGTAATATATAAATTCATTCCAGAAAATTTGACATATATAGGTAAGAATTTTTAAAAATGGCAGTTGCCCCTCTTCCTGCCCCACTGGGGGTTGTTATGTCAGAGTCTTCTCTTGCAAAGGCTGGAATATGATCACGGGTGCATGGGCGCACGTGCATCCTTTTAAAATAGAATTGCGCCATACCGTCCGCTCTGCAAAACTGCCTTTTTCAAAGTACGTTGTGAGTGTTCTTCCCCCAAGTCCCAGCCATCTGTGAGATGAATTGCTGCAAAGAGCACCTGGGTTCCCAAAGCTAGCTCTTCCTGCTGGAGCCCCACAAATGGTGTTCCTGTCGCTCTGGCCCTGCCATTCCTCAGCAGCCATGACAGCAGGCCTGGGCAGCAGCAGTGATTGTCACTAACCTTGGTGGGCCGTCTGCCCACCAAGCACACTTCAGAAAGTCAGCACACTTCCCAAAGGACACGGTATGTGCACATAGAATAAAGTCTTATGAACTGTGTCCTCCCTCCAGAAAAACTCATGTTTGCTTTAAATCCTCACCCTAGGATACTTTTTTTTTTTTTTTTTTGAAGAGAGAAAGAGTTTCCAACTCACATATTGATGTGAGAAAGAAACACTGATCAGTTGCCTCACCTACATGCCCTGACTGGGGTCTGAACCCACAATCTAGCCAAGTACCCTGACTGGGAATTGAACCCAGACCATTTGGTGTATGGGACAATGCTCCAACCAACTGAGCCACCCAATTAGGGCCAGAAAAACTCATATGTTTAAATCCTCATCACCTCAGTGTGACTGAATTTGGAGATAGGGCCTTTAAGGAGATAATTAAGTTAAAATGAGGTCATTAGGGTGGGCCCTCATCCAGTATGGCTGGTGTTCTCATCAGAAAAGGAAACTTGGACACGCACACACACAGAAGACGGCCATCTACAAGCCAAGAAAAGAGGCGTCAGAAGGAACTAACCCTGTCAACACCTTGATCTCAAACTTCCAGCCTACGGGACTGTGAGACAATCAGTTTATGTTGTTTAAGCCACCCTGCCCATGGTAAATTGTTACAGCGACCTGAGTGAGCTAATGTGCTGCAGAAGATCAGTTCCTTGGAGACAGAACATTAAATGATTTGTTTATCCAGCCTCTGCTCCCCACTCAACAACAGGGACCCAAATTCCCCTCCTGGGACAGATGGCTTCACTTCAGGCCATTTTCATTTGTGGAAATTCAGACCAGTCCAGTGTAGAGCATGGGTCCCATTCTACGTCAGTCATCCCAGCTACCCCAGGACAGCTGGGAGGTTCTGGGCCTAGAAAGAGAGTATGTCAGGCCCTGAAATACCTCTTTCCTCATCCTCCACGGCCTAACTCTTTCCTTACTCCTCTGAGGTTGGGTCTTGGAGAGCAGGAGAGCCAGAAAGGCAGGATGAGGCTCATTGGGAGAGGAGGCAGCGATGGTCTTATATCACTGGAGGATGTCAGTGCCAGGAAGGGGCCCCGTCCTCATTTTGGGTTTCTTAGATCAAGCTGTGACTAGTGGCCTCACCAATGAGATGGCCACTAAACAGGTGATGTACCATGCAGTTTCTCTAGGGAAATGCCTCCTGTGAGGCTAAGGACCTCCTCACCCCCTGGAGAGGGGCAGCTCCCATCTCCCACTGGCTCCATCAGGTCTCTGTGCCTGCAAACACTCTGGTCAACTTACTTTTCAAACCCAGGTCCCCCAGTCACAAAAGACTGTCTCTTCTGCCCTGCCAGGGAAGAAGCACCCATCAGATATTATGCAGGGGTGTCCAACCTGTGGCCTGCAGGCCTCATGTAGCCCAGGATGGCTATGAATGTCGCCCAACACAAAATTGTAAATTTATTTAAAATATCGTAAGATTTTTTGGTGATTATGTATTGCAGTGTATTTAATGTGTGGCCCAAGGCAACTCTTCTTCTTTCAGTGTGGCCCAAAGACGCCAAAAGGTTGGACACCCCTGAGGGCTCGTAGTAAAAATTCGGAGGATTAGGATGTTGGCTCCTGGCAAGGTCCTGAGAGTAAGAGCCAAAGAACTGGGAGTTTCTATGGGTACCAGGGCTGGAAAGTTCTAGCACACAATGCATTCAGGAAGGTGGGTATAAGTGAGAGGCTCCCGGCAGCAGCTCTGTGGGTGGGGAAGAGGACCTGAAACAGGTCCAGTTATTCCCAAAGCACGGACACAGAATCCGGCTCATGCTGACAGAAGAGAGGCCTTAGCGTAGGTTTCCCGAGTCAGGGCTTCTCAAAATGCCCCCTGACCAGCAACATCAGGTAACTTGTTAGAAGTGCCAATCCCCAGGCCGCCCCAGGCCGCCCCCCAGGCCTTACGAATCAGAAAAGCCGCACCGGAGCTCAGAATTCCGCATGCGAACAGGCCCTCTGCACAGCTGCCCCAGGGATCTTCCCCCGCCTGCACCAATGTGGCCCTGGGACTGCCGCTAAGACCACTCCACCAGGCCAGTCTGCCCGGGCTTCTAACAGGACTCTGCCTCTCTCCACAGGCACAGAGAGTGGATTAATACACTGGGGTGTGTGGCTGCTTTAAATCTTCCCAGAACAAGGCAGGGAACAAACATATAAATAAGACTGCGTGCTTCCCAGCCACGATGGCCCTCACTACAAATCATTGGCTGTGAAATGCAACTAGTGGAGAAATGTTGTCTTGACAGCTTCTTACATTCCCTGCCTAAGGAAAAATAATGAAACACCTGTACCACCACCCGTCCCCCACTCCCACCACCAACCCCGTTTCCCTAGCTGTGTAGCAGTACCACGAAGGCCAGGTAGAATGAGCTTGACACAGAGCCCGGGGCTCCAGAAGGCCAGCGTTTTGAAGGGTTACCTCCCTTTGCCCATGGAACGCAACCATGGCACCCAAGATGCTGTTTCCCTCTGCCTACACCCTCCACGTGCCCTATAAGCACTTCGGGGGACCTCGCTGTCATGCCATCATTCTACATTCTATCAAGTTTTCTTTCTTTCTGCCTAGTTCTTCCGTCTTGCTATCATTCCATCTAGTGAGTTTTTCTGGCCAGACGCCATTTCAGCACCTTCCACACTTTATCTCTGTCGCTTCTCACCACAGCACTGTGTGACTGCTGGTATCACCCTCTTTTTCACAGGCGAACACCAGGCCCAGAGCAGTTGAGTCTCTTCCCATCGTGAGTATCTGTCTCCAAAGCCTGTTGATTAGAGCAGGTTGTCTATTTTATCTGACTCTCCTGACCTCATTTCAGGCTTCCAGGCCTTATTCTGTCTTTGTCTAGAGGAGGTGGGTGTGAATCAGGTGTTTCAGAGCCGGACCTAGGTGTCCATGTCAAGCTGACCTATCTCTTAGTCTTGATCTCTGTCAGGGTTCTCAGAGCATGGCCCCAGACAGCCACGTCACCGGGAAACCTGTTAAAAATGCCAATCATCCTTGACCTGCTGAATAAGAAAATCGGGGGCAGGGGGGTTGGTGAGACTGAGAATTATCCCATGTGATCCTGATGCTACTCATCTTCAAGAATCTAGGCTCCAGGCTGCACTCCTATGAGTAATATTGACAGGGCTCAATGGTCTAGGAAAGCATGAAAATCTGTCACTACAGGTACAGTCACGACCAGGGAGAAAGTATATTAAATGCACCTTAAGTCATTCAGATCTGTTGAAAATTGGTAGCTTATGTAGAGCTTTATTTGTTCTATTACTGCAAAATTGGGGTCAGTGAAACATGATTTTGCTCTAACCAGGAAAAGGTGACAATTAGATGATGAATTCCTACGAGGAGGCACTGTGCCTTATTGTAGCTGGAGCCAGCACATGAGCAGCAACCTGTGTGAGCTACAAAACGGCTACTGCTTCACCTCTACCCTCCACATCTCTCATCTAGATCTCTCTTTGGTCCATCCTACAGGGAAACATCCAGGGAAGGGAATACCGGGAAGTGTAGTTCAGCCAGTCCATGCTGGAACATCACCAAGTCATTCAACCAGCTTTCAACTAAGCTGAGTCTGTTAGGACTCACCAGGTGAGCTTTCATAAGGGATTCACAGCTACCTACTGAACAAGTGCACCAGTTTGGCATAAAGCTGGGGGCCACACTCAAAGGACTGAGGTAACTGCAAGCTCAGAGTGTGGGTGTATGTTTCCTGAGCTTCACAGGCAAGCTGCAAAGGTTTCTGCACTTGAGCTCTGTGCTGACTGGGCTGCAGTGAAAGGGATCATTCAGGAAAATCTCTATTGGGTTTTGAAAGCATAAGGTCTCAGCAGAGGAGGCACCAGCCCCTTCTGCAATGATGAGAGACAAAGTCCTTGACATCAGACACCAGTGGTGGGCAACACGTGTCACCAAAGCAGCCTGGCTGAGTGTGGAAAGCTGTGCCTGCTGTGGGCACCGTGCCACCCACGATGTTGGCATTTTGTGTGTTACAGCAACAGGAGAAATCACACAGGAGCAGAAGAAGATGAAATGGAGGACATCATGCTGGAAGCCCAGAGGACTGATAGCAGAGATCCTCCCTGGGAGGGGCACAGTCAGGACCACGGACAAACCCTCGGAAGGGTTGCCCAAGAGCCACAACCTGTAACTGATACTAGAGACCAAGTTTTAATCATTGGCCCAACCGGTGTTACGATGGCCTCAAAAACATGAGTTAAGGTCACTAAAAGATGGCAGCGCACCAGGTGGCAAAAACATCTCCAAGAATAGGCCTGCTTGGTTAAAAATGGGTTTACTTCAAAGGAGAAAGAATATGGCTCCATCAGTGTTATGGAAGAAGATGTGACACCTCTCACAAAAACAGCTCTGTTATTATAGTGTTTCTGTTTGAACACTTTCTAGAAAAAATGGTTGGAGTGGCCACAAAGTGGGTCCTGTCGCCTGAGAACATCAGAGCAACCCTTGATTCAGACACCATTAGCAGCACTTCAAGTCAGGTCCATTCAAAAGCAATTATGGTATGCACCTGAACACGAGCTTGACGGCCATCTCTGCAAACATAATCTTAGACTGTACAATCTCTGGACATTTCTCCTGATGTTTAAACAACTTCCTATTTTCAAATAAATGAGTTCCAGCAAGAGAAAGTCATCCTCTAAGAGTGAATTACGGAGACTGCTTTCTCACTGACCAGCTGAAAAGAAAAGGTCTGTGCTGTTTATCAGTCACAAATTCTCTTGTCTGAACCATCAATTAACTACTTCAGTGTCATGTGAAGCTGGGCTGTAATCAAGGCGGCTCCCTCAGCCTATGAGGGCCCTTTTCTCTGCGGCACCTTCTGAGGATCTATTAAGACAGAGCCCACTTGAAGCCATATGTGCTGAGCAACGCAGTGAAAACCTGGGTGAAAACAATAACTTTTTGCTTTTACTTTACTTGAAACATTTTTTTTTGAAATCGAAGTACGAAGAGTCAGTTATATAAATGGTTACGCTAGGCTATGCAAAGCCCCTCTCATAAAACCACTGGTCTTGAACTCAACTGTAAATTACAAGGCAACTTTTAATCTATGCACAAGACACTACTGTTAATGAGTTCTCCCCAAACCTGCCTAATTAGTGTGGGCAGCATAAAGGAGATGGAAACAGTGAAGGTTTGTCTAATGGTTATAATGCGTAACCATTTCATGAAAATGCAGAAATGGGAAGTGATTTGGTCTCTGAGATACTTCTCTTGTACCATTTCTCCTTCCTCATCGGGCAAGAGTTCTAAGTTCTGATACACAGGCCCTCGCTAGTTTAGCAGAACAGGAATGTATTAAAGGAGTTCCTAGCCCAGGAGCCATTTGGCCATGCTGGAAACAAAATGTCTTTCAGAGTTTTCTCCACCCCGTCACCAAAATGGATTTGCTGAGGTACCATCTTCTCCTTGCCCCAAGCTTCATGCAGGTGAGCCTGACTGGAGAAGCTGCCTCTGATGGCTGGCCTTAATTTCAAGGGAGGTGGGCAGGTGAGTTTCTGTTTGACCTTAGAAAGTCAGGACTCATGGTGAAAACTGCCCCAAAGACAGTGCGAGGCGGCCACCAGGCAGGAAAACAGTAGGACACCCTGTGTGTCCTTACTTTTCCTGGCCCTTTCCACTCTCTGTTTAGAGGAGGCAAAATATAAGCTGTGGTTATTTAAACCTCCAGCTTCTAGAATATGTACTGGAATGAGATAATTTCAGCTGTAAATCCTACACCCTCTAAATGTTCAGAGCCAACTGCAGGGTAGGCACAGTAAGTACCTCTGTAAATAGTCTCAATAAGATTCTCAATAAATGAAGATCTCTTTTATCGTACCCAGTTATGTGTGTTCATTATGGTCTTTCAAACTTCTGTTGAGCAGTAATGATACCCGGCTGAAATGTTACCAACACAAGCGCAGAGCGAGGAAGGGCCTGTCAGGTGGTAACATCTGGAGTCACCACCCCCTTCCCCTCTGGTCCCCCTGTAGCTCCCAGGGCCTCCCCATTCCACCCTGTGGGATCTAAAGGGTGTCATTCAAAAACCACACAACTTTTTGATCCCTAAGGTCCTCTCCAGGGCTCCGATTCTTTGAGTCTCGAACTCTCACCCTAGATGCAAACTTCTCAGCCTCAGCACTATTGACATTTTGGGCTGCATAATTCTTCACTGTGGGGCCGCCCTGTGCATTACAGGATGTTTAGCAGCACCCCTGCCCTGTAACCACTCCATGCCGGCAGCATCCCTAGTTGTGATGACCAAAAATGTCACCACCTATTACCAAATGTTCCCTGGGGGACAAAATTCTCCCCCATCCCCTTGAGAACCACAGTCCTAGATTAATTCAAAATTCTACTAAATGTCAAACTCCATTTCTTCAGCATTCTCATCGACCAATGGCTTTTCCTCATTCATTAAAGAAAAAAATACAGTCTCCTTTTAAGCTAGCAATAAGGCACTTACTTCTGCTATTCAGAGGATTTGCAAGACAGCATTTTTATGCCCTATTGGCACTCTCCATAATTTTTGTTCATTAGAAGCCACACATCTTCCCATTTAATTGTGCTTTTCGCTACCTGTATATCCCCAGGAGCTCAGTACTTCAAGCTGGGAGGCTTGGGTAATACAAAGCCCATCACTGCCAACACCTCTGTTACACTCCCACACCTAAAACCTGAAACACTAATCTCCAACTAGCGCAACCTTCCTTTCACTCATGTTCTCATCATTCTCTTCCACTGGGACATAAATCCCAATCAGTCAAGTGACTCATTGGTTCCCAGTGAATACAGACCATCAAGTGAAAAGACCAACCAGGACATGAAAGAAAATTATGATAATAACTATGATGATGAAAATGATAATTAATTATTAGTACTAGTATTAAAGCTAATACTTACATAGTAATGCTTACTACGAATTACATGCTTTACATATTTCCCAAGCATTTTAGACTTTAGATATATATCCCAAGACCACTGGGAAGACTTGTCCAAATGTGGGAACGGATAAGAGATTCCTGAAGGTCCTATCCATGCAGTGCTGGGTCCCGCACAGCAGACTCTGCAAGGAGAACCCGCCTTTGAGTGGCTTCCCGTTGAGGGGGCCATTTACCAATTCCGGAGCGAACTCCCATGGCTGCAATAACAAATCACCACAAACTTGGTGGCTGAAAACAACAGAAATTTATTTTATGTCAGTTCTGGAGACAAGAGTTCTGAAGTCAGTTTCACTGGGCTGAACTTGTGGCATCTGCAGGGCTGCACTCCCTCCCCACTGCAGAGAAGAGTCTGTTCCCTGCCTCTGCCAGCACCTGGTGGCTGCCAGCATTCCTTGGTGGGTGGTCACATCACTCTGCTCTCTGCCTCTGTGGTCACACTGCCTCCTTGTGTGTGTATACACGCATGTGCATACATGCCAAATCTCCCTCTGCTTCTGTCTTATAAGGATACACATAAACGTGATGGAAAGAGACCTGACTTGGGGTGGTAAACACGCAATACAATATACAGGTGGTGTTTTTATAAATTGTACACCTGAACCCTACATATTTTATTAGCCAATGTCACTGCAATAAATTAAATTTAAAAGAAAAAGATATACATGATTTCATTTAGAGCCCACCAGGATAATCCAGAATAGTATTTCATCTCCAAATCTTTAATTTAATGACATCTACAAAGCCCTCTTTTGCCATATAAAGTAACAGTGACAAGTTCCAGAAATTAGAATGTGACCATCTTTGTGCAGGGGCGGGGGGCATTATTCAGCCTCCCATCTTAGGGGTAGCTAAGCATCGTAGAAAGCTGAGAATAGTGGAAATGCTACCTGTACTGAATTATTTATGGTAAAGAATATAAATCTCTATAAATCAAACTTTCATTTGACTAGACTTAACATTTTATTGATTCTTCCATGATTTAATAACTTGAATAAAATGTTATGTTTTCACTTTATATTCTCATGCAAGACATGATTTTACCGTTTTGAAAATTCTACTTTAATGGTATTAACTCATTAATCTTCACAAGTCCATGAGTTAGGTGCTCTGATATATCCCCATTTTAAAGATCATAAAACTGAGTCCCAGAGAGGGTCAGAGAACAAGGCTACACAGCTAGGAAGGGTAGTCCGGCTGGAGGGCCCACTGTCCTGTGCTGTCCTAATGTGATGGCCGAGCTAAGTGACCTGTAATGTACCGTCACACTGGCTTGCTTTGCCATGAGTCCATAAAAGCTTCCATTTGCTTTGAGAGTTCAGTAAACATCTTCCCCAACAACCACACGGAAAATGAAGCATCGGTCAGTCTCTCTGAGCACAGACACAACAGTGAGCCTGGTTGAGGAGAATTGGGTTGTTTTTCTCTTACTTCAGAACACAATCATAAAATGCAAATATTAGGACTGAGCCAACTCACATATGCAAACTGAAAAATAAATATCTGTGATGAGAAAGCATTATTTGTTGTTTATAATCCCCCGGTGCAAAAGGTGGAGCACTGGAAGTGTCCTGTGCTGAAAGAAGAAATGGGTTTGAGAAAATCTGATCGGAAAAGCGGAGCTAATGCGCTTAGCATAAGAGAAGAAATACAGAAAGTTTTGAGGGAGGAGGAGACAGGCACTGGGAGTCAATGAGGAAACTGAAGGGTAGAATCAGGTATTTAATATCAATTTTAAATTTTACTGTGGCATGTGACATGCATGGCTTTCTCTACTGCCTCTTGCATTAATCGCCTGTGAAACCTAATTTACATAAAACATGCTTCGTGGAGCTGGGCTTCTTTTTTGAAGATGCAGTGCAGAGTCCTATTTCTAGAAAGATAGAGAAATAGAAAAGAAGCTGCCCACAGGAGCCCAGTCACATTGGAGTCACACAATTTATTGGAAAACTACATGTATGCTTTTCAAAATGTCTAAAGGACTCGCTGTGGTTTGAGGAATCAGAGTTGGCAGGATTTCAGTACATTAGTGTATCTCAAATTTAATGAACTTGCATGACATTTTAAAAAACTTCTAAAAATGGTAACAGGGAGAAATAATGATCCTTCTTTACAAAAAAAAAAAAGATACCAACCCAAATATTACTCAATATGCAAAACACACACCCTCATTCTCTTAAGTACAAGAACCAAACTGCTGACTTAGTCTGTGACTCCCCATCGCTTGTTCTCATAACTCTCGGCTCCTCTGGGTGCCTTTCAGTTACCAGGTTCTCCTGTCTGTTCGTTTTCTCAACCAGTTTACATCTCTGCCTAGGTTGTGGTTTTTATATCACCTCCCTCCTTCTGCTTGGATCAGCCTTTTAATTTCTAAAAGCCAGCAGTTTAAAAAGTTTTTCCTTCCTGAGCTTGGGTCTGAACAGCCAGAGGGAGATGTACGAATACTCCAGACAGACAACACCAGGAAGAGGACTTTCAGTTAAAACTGCTCCCTTCAACTTGGCTTCTGCTGGTGTTTCACCTCTGACTACAGGGAGAATAAAAACTAACTAACCAACCAACCAACCAACCAACCAACCAGCATGGCCCCCCAAATTTACTGCTGTATTCCCATCTTTCCTCTTATTTTTGGATATATATCATTGGTATTAATTTCCTAACTAGACTACAATATTAAATTTAAGGATAGTGCATACCTTAAGACCAACATTTTTTCCCATTGGACAACGTCTCTAATTGCATGGTGAAGCCCTGTTGGACCTCTGGCTCCTGGCCTGTCTTCAAAGGCCACAGACAAACACGGCTTGGTATTACTGGCAATCACTTTAGGTCCTGCTCTTAGTTTTTTTCCAGCTTTTTTGAGATATAATTGACATATAGCACTGTGGAAGCTGAAGGTATACAACATAATGATTTTATACATGTATATACATATTGTGAAATGACTGGCAAAGTATGATTAGTTAACACCTCCAGCATCTCACATGATTATCACTTTTTTGTAGTGAGAATATTTAAGATCTACTAACTTAGCAACTTTTGAATATATAATACTTGTTAACTGGAGTCATTGTGCTGGTACTACTATCAATTTACAAACGAGGAATCTGATGCTTAGGAAGTTCAAGTAGCTTCCTCAGTGTGACAGAGTGGAGCCAACATTTGAGCCCAGGCCTCTGGAACTTCAGAACCTTCTTTTACACTGTTTCTCTATAACTCCTCCCTCTGGGACACTGACCTCCTGGCGATTCCTGGAAACCGATCCTGCCTTCCACTCCAGAAACTTCAATGACCATTCCTTGAGCCCAGAGCATTCTCCCTCCTCTCCCATTTTTTTTTTCTTATTTAACTCTTACTACCTGTCACCTCTACTCCAATGTCCCCACATTGTGGGGATACCTTCACCAATCACTTTCTCGTCACTACGTTCTTTACAGTACAGAACTCACCTCAGGCTTCTTAGGAGGCAGGAACTTATATTTTGGTTTATAATTATGACCCTGAACCCAACAAACAACAATAGCTCAATAAGTTTGTATTGAACAAATGGAAGAATGAATGAATTACAGACTACTAGGTGGACAGATGGAAGAATGAAAGTAACCCCAGGTGGAGAAGACAAAGTTCACTGGCACAGGGACAGACATCACAAGCTCTCAGGTCCCGATGGGAGGAGCATGGACCTTGGAGAGTTGGGAGGATACCACCTATTATATGAAGAATGCCCCAGAACATACCACAGTCTCCCCATGTACCAAGTCATTAAACCAGATGCATAGCTCGGCTGCTGTAGATACCATCATGCAGGGCACCCTGAGTAGTTTTGCACACCTGTGTAGATATTGGTCGGTATACTTCAGCTCTGAGACCTCTCAGTCCCTGTCACAGCTGTCATCCATGTCTGATTTTCCCAGTAGTTGTACTTCAGGTTTCCGCATACACTTTTGGCTCTTTATTTGGTTTTCCTTGTTCTCTGTTGTCTAGATGGAACTCTATGCGTGAGACTCAGGCCCCCGGAACCCCAAATCCACCTCCTGTCGCTAAGCTGGTAGCTCATCAGGCCAAGCCCTGCCATGAGGAGGCATGAGATAAACAGGATTCCAATGCAGAAATCACTTCAAAGACCATTTTTTTCAAGCACACACCTCTTATGTAAAACAAGATGTTTCTGTACTTTAGACAAAAAATAGGACTTCTTGCCTTCATGTTTTTGATGACTGTGTCCTCCACTACCCCAAATTAACCCAATTATTTTTAAAGAATAATGCTTTTGTATGCAGAAAATCAGCATTTACTCATTCTTGCATGGGTCTTACATAAAAAAACCTATTTAGATACACGGGGTCCTCCTAATCTATAAGACAGTATGACTGATGTGCCAATGGCTCTAAGACATGTTGCCTAATTGCACCCCAGCCCCTTTCCAATCAGGCAACAAGCAGTCCCTGGGTTAGAAAGGGGACAGATTTCCAACAATAGATGCTGCCATTATTGTTGTCTGCACAAGAACTAGTTAGATATATAACTTGTAAGAGGGACTAGACTTGAAGAAAAGAGAAAGGAGATGAATAGAAGGCAAAGCGTGAGCTAATGCCTGCACCAAGCAGCCTTGATGAGATAAGGAAGCCGTCCTGGAAATTCATTCCCACCTGCATTGGGCCCTGGTGGTTTAGACATAAGAGGAAGAGACGGAGCTCCGTCCCATTGGTACATGGTCTATCAAGCAGTCATCTTGGGGAGAGTGAAAGCTATCGAACTCTGCATAGGAAGAAGTAGATCTGGCAAACTTTCTCTCAAGAGAGCAAGTTCAGTAAGTTTAATTAAGTTTCCTTACAACTTTTCTTCTTTACAACACGACGTTGCAACTCCAGAGCTAGGGCGTTTAGGGGGCTGGAGACAACAATAGTAGGGAAGTGAAACAATCACAGAAGGAAGCAGCCTTCCCTCTGTCTCCCATCGATCCCCCAGCACCAGGGTTCTGGGGATCTTGATGCCATCCATGGACTTTGTGGGGGTCAGAGATCAGCACATAAAAGGGCTGCCAGGGAGTATTCCAATCTCTGTCCTTTTCATTCCCCCAAGGAGACAGGAAAGAACAGAAAGATAATTTTCCCAGAAAATCTTTGGGGTCTGAAGGTCACGCTGGGGAAGGCGGACTGGGGAGTCAGCAAAAAAGCTTCTTTTTGTTTTAGAGGCATTTCTCAAGAAAACCCCTACCCTACCCTTGTTTAGAGGTTAGGTCCATCGGTGGCATGGAAGAGAGTAGAAGTAGGAGGATGTCCCTTGATGAAGACTCTCTCCTTTGACCAAACTTTAGTTAGGTTCCTCTGAACCCCCTTCTCCGCCAGACCTTGGCCTTGATCTTCCGTCTCCATTTTTGCTGAGTTCAGTTTTAGCGAGGATCCCGCGAAGTTAGTTTAGAGAGAATCCCCCACCTTTCATACCTAATCAAGTTCCTCATTCCCGACTCTTGATGTCTAAGCACTGGCCATGACCTTCAGCAAGAATCTGGTTAGGTCCAATTACAAGGACCCTCCTATCCTTGATGGTCTCTTAGAAATTTTCCCTTCACTGACCCCGTCACCCTGCTCCTTGGCAGTAAATCCCCACCGTCTTTGTTGTAGTCAGAGCAGCGCTTGATCTCTCTCACCTATTACAAAAAAGCCAACCCCTATTACAATAGGCTTGAATAAAGCCTTCCTTCCCATTTTGACAATTGTCATAAATTTTTAACACCTTTAAGTGGAGGAGGTAAAGTGGCTGGGGGTGGGGAGGAGCATCTGTGAAGCCGAAACATTCTCCACTGCAATAGGCGCCCTTATCTGTGGCTTCACTTTCCACAGACTCAGTTATCCACAGTTAACTGCAGTCTAAAAATATTAAATGGAAAACTCTAGTAATAAGCAATTCACAAGTTTTACGCTGCACACTCTTCTGAACAGTGGGGTGAAATCTTCTGCTGCTCTGTTCCATCCTGCCCAGGGTGCGAATCATGCCTGTGTCCAGCGAATCTAAGCTGTATGTGCTATCCACCTGTTGGTCACTCAGTAGCCATCTTGGTTGTCAGATCAACTGTCTCGGTATCTCAGTGCTTGTGTTCAAGTCACCCTTAGCCAAATGCTATGTCACAATGCCTACATTATTTGCCTCACTTTATCTCATCATGTGGGCACTGCATCATCTCACATCAGCACAAGAAAAAGACTGAATACAGTATAATAAGATATTCTGAGAAAGAGATCACATTCACATAACTTTTATTACTGCTATAATTATTCTAGTTCATTATAATCTCTTCCTGTGCCTAATGTATAAATTAAACTTTGGTATAATTACACATGTCTAGGAAAAAAGAGTCTATATAGTGTCCATCATGATCTGTGGTTTCAGGCCCCCATGGGGGTCTTGGACCTTGTCCTCCGAGGATAAGGGGATATCCTACTATATAGGGAGATCTTTGTCCTGGTCCCCAAATGCCCCAGCAGGGAAGGGCTGTTTGGATGCCTTTGGAAGGCTGAGAGAATCCCCTGGATCTACACGAGGGCTGTATCTGTAACCCAGAGCAGCTCCAGTTCCCATGGGTTCTGAACACAAGGATCTGCTCTGTTTTCCCAGGACTTCGGCATCCTTGACAAAGTGGGTGGGAACAGGGGAGCCAAATGATGGCATTCCCAGACATCTAATTAAGCCAGTTTTCAACCAATCCAAAAATCAAAGATTCGCATCATTTCTTATCCCAGAGGGTCACACAACAAGTTTGGAGCAATTACATAATAAATAACTCAGACTTGTTCAGACACCTGTGAGAGAGAGTGCCAAAATGAGAGAGCCTGCTGGGGGCGACACTCTAGAATAAGACTTAGGATGATGAGAAAGGCAGAGGACCAGGAAGGGCTCAGCAGGGGGCCGGTCTGGCAGCCCAGCTCCGCGGAAGGAGGCAGTAACATCAAGCAATCATGTGGGAAGCGCTCATCCTCCTAAGGATATGTTAATGGAGGTCCCATTTCTGCCTTTGTATGATAATTTCAATGATGTATGTTTATACCCCACTGAGCAAAAAGGACATTGAATTAATACACACATGGAAGAAAACCATAGCTCTCAGCAGTAATTCTCCAAATACTCTTCATAAGCCTTCGGATGAAGGACTGCTTTACTCTGCTTTTAAGAAATCTTTCTATTATCACCTTCCTAGTTTGAATACTTACCATGAAGTCTTGGTTTAGTAATGAGGAAAGAGTGTGGTAGGTCAACAATTTACTTCAACGTCTCCTGCTTAAGAAAAATAAAAGGCCTATTCCTACATTCTCTCTCCATTTTTTCACTCAGGTTGTTGTTTTAAGTGTTTGTCTAAAATATGTGAGATAATATTCCAATGCTCCCAGTGAGGTTTGGATTTGGCTTTCCTTGACAAGTCTATAGTGTCATCTGTTAAGATCTAGAAAAATAGGGTGATGATGTTCTGACTAATACATTCTCAATGCCTGGGTTTCCAGAAGCATGAGAAGTTTTCAGGAATGTGAAACTTGATATCTCTCTAATCTCCCCCGTAAGCCAAAATTAATTTGAGACCGTAATAAAGAATTTTTAAAAGCATTTATTTGAGCAAAAAGGACGTGCGGTCTGGGAAACTCAGATTCAGGTAGCAACCTACATTGTGTTCCACCAGGACAAAGGGGAGGCCACCTTTTCCAGCAAAAGTTCCCACCCAGGTTTTCTAATAGGTCCGTTTTAAGTAAATGAAGTATCCAAATTCATACAGTTTTGATTGGTTGGTGTATATATATATGCAAATAAGGATACAATTTGTGTAGTTCTGATTGGATGGAGCAGATGTTAGTCTGTTGGTCAAAAGAGGAAGGCAGGAATTCCCTTACGAAAGTCGATTCAGATGGTATAAATGAGCAGGGCACGGCGTGGGAAGCTGAGAGTTTGGTCTGCTGGCCTGCCGTTTCTCCCAGTATGCAATGAATGTGAGGAGCCCCTGTCAGGCAAGTGGTCGCTAGGCTCCTATTACTCATAAAATTTGGGGCCTCAGTTGACTATGGAGAGTCTACCTCAGTAGGATGTGAAGGTAGTCTACAAAAAGAGGAGAGTCTACCAAGGATCTGAATTCCTTCTTGGGGTTCACATCAAATGAACTTTCTTCCCAGGACCCATGTCCATACTCCCTACTTTTTATTTCAGTCCCAAACCCAACCCCTTGGTGTGTGAGCCACTTTGCCCCCTGTTCTTCAGAAAGATCTGGCCAATCACTGGTGGACAGTTGCCACCCAAATTCTGCTTGTAGTTGTTGTTAGCATGGTAGTGATTTAGTTTTGTAGGAGACCCTAATATGCCACCTCAAAATATGCTTCTTTGGCATGAGTTACTTTGAAAAATAGTAGGACACAGGAAAAGCTCTAACCACAGAGTATAAGTTCCCCTTTCATAATAGAAACTGAAATTTATAGAGAAGTCTTCTTTGTGAAGGTCTCTCCTTTGTAAAGGTCTCTCACCCTCTGTACCTGGAAGAGAAGGATGGCTCTAAATCACAAGAGACTCTTATCTGAGAAGAAAGCACTGACTTCAATCTGCATGGCAAACCTTACTTTTATTCACAGTACTTTTCCTGGTCCCCTTCCCATAACTGGTCCTCCACACCCTTCTCTCGTTTTAACCGAAGACGGTATTTAAGCCTCAGGTCTAGGCCACCTCTTTGGATTTATTCATCCCTGAGTTTCTCCCAGGTATGCAGTGGACCCTTGAACATCAAGTGTTTGAGCTGCATGGGTCCCCTTACATCCGTGTAAGCAGATCCATACAGTTTAAACTGACTTGTTCCAGGGTCAACTGCATTTTCAGTTCACAGTTGGAAATCGCTGTAAGGCTGAGTTAAGTTATACTTGGATTGTTGACTGCACTGGTGGTCAGCACCGCTAGCCCCTGCCTAGTTCAAAGTCAGTTGTATATGAGACATACATGTTGATCAAGTTCTGTTTGGTTCTCTCGTTAATCTGTCTTTTGTTATGGGGCCCCAGGAGAGACACTTGAAGAGTAAAAGGAAAGATTTTTCCTACCCTACAGTTTCTATTTATTTTCATCTGATGTATATGGCCAAAAATTCTACTCAATGGAACTGCAGAACCAGCTAAAAATGGCTCTATCCTATTTATAATAAGATATCAATTTTTTTTCAGGGACAACAGACCAAAATCTCAAGTCACGCAGCAGAAGCACGTGCCTCGGAGAGGGCTCTGACCTCCAGCTGCACCTGGAACCAAAGTCTTGACGCCCCCACCCCCAACCCGAACCAAGGACCCAGACACAACCAGAACCTGAACATCGGAAAACTTTCAGAAGCGAAGGGCCCACGGTCCGGGAAGACCCGGTGCTGAAGCCCTTTCCATAAATGGCCAAGGTCCAAAGCTGTCTAATCAAAACCTGCACGGCCAGTAATTACAAACAGCAGCCTGTTCCCTCTAACCCCATAAAACTCACCCTGAGCTCTAGATTGGGGAGACAGATTCGAGCCTTGTCCCCTTGCAGGTCAACTTAGCAACAAAAGCGTTTTCTCTTTCCAAAAGCTGGTGTCATAGTTTTGGCTCCCATACCTGTTGGGCAGCAAGCCCTTGCATGGTAACACTAAGAAGTAAGAGTCTCGTGTCATTTTACTATTCTCTCCCCCCATCCTGTGGTCCAACACTGCCATCCTTGTCTATTTGATGGAAATCTCTGATTCCATCTGTGTATCTGATGCACCTATCTATTTTTCCATGCAGCTTTTAACTCAGTGGGAGAGCTCTGCTTTCTTTGTTCCTGGAGTAACCAAAGATCAATCAGATAGTAGTCTACTAATGCACAGAACAGCGTCTTGCTACACCTGTGATGGAAAAGGACCGGCCAGCCTCAAAGCCTGGCAGCACATCTGGGGCAACCCCTCCTAATGAGCTTTGCTGCAGTGCTCTGTGGAGGGATAAGAGCAGGAGAGAACAGTGGACCTACTGAGGAACACAGTGTGGCTTCACAGAGTGGCATGGTAAGGGTGGCTGGGCGTTCTGCCTTCTATTTATGCCCGCAGTTCTAGATAAATTGTCATTAGCTCCCTTCTATAATGACGCTTATTTTAAAATGAAAATGCAATAGCCCAGACATGCTTTTCCTCCCCTTGCAGCCCTCAGACTCGATTTTCAGAAAAGCAGAGAAGAATTAACAGTCCACTGGCTCCCGTGGAATGCTGTGGGTGCAGGTAAACGGCATCGTACTTACCATCCATCTTAGCCTTCACTGAGGGACTCGGACACAGAGCAATCTCTCCTGAGGTTTCTCATGGGACTGGGAGCTCCCAGAAATTAACCAGAACAAACAGCTGACAAGTGCTGGGACTTAATCAAACTGAGGTTTGATCTGGTCTACCTGGTTTTCAAAGTCTGACTTTTTCTCTTACACAAACAGGACTACCCCTTAAAGAGAAGTCATCCCCTGCCCAGAGTGGTGCTTGCCCAGTGGCATTTGAGGTTCCAGATGGAAGGCTGGGAGGTGTGGACTGCAAGCATTAGAGATAGCTGTCTTCTCTGGGAGCGGGAATTATCATTTGTCCCACAGGGTCTGGTACAGTGCCTCATTCCTAGTGACATTCAAGAAATGCTTTCAGAATGAATGAGACAGAAGATGAATAAAGACACTGAAATGTCAAATACCCTGAAATGTATAAATACCCCTGGGACATATTAACTTACGACACAAACTTTTGAAATTGTAGTGTAAACAAGTGTATAGGAGATAAGCAAGGTAGTCAGGGAGTAGGGTTTGGACAGGTGAAGCTCATACAAGAGGATGTGGAGAGTTCAGTGAGGAGCTAGAGCGACCGAATGCAAAGGAGCAACTCAATGCGTCTGCTGCCAGACCAGAGGAACCCTGATGAAGACACTCAGCATCCAGTGGGTTGGTGGAGAAGGCAAGAAGGTGCTGCTGAAGGAGAGGAAATAGTCAAAAGGAAGAGGATGGCAGAGCACCCAAGCGTGTTACTCACTTCACGCTCCCTCCACATCTGCCCTGCCGTGCTATCTTACATACAAAGGACATCAAAGAACATCAACAATGAGTATCTGGAATCAAGCTTGCTGGTTATGCTAAACATAGACAAAAATATCTGGAATATAATTACGAATGATATTCAAAATGAAATCTGGAAGCACTCACCCCACCCCCGCTCCCACCCAGGCAGCCACACTCAACCTGAATTCATGCACGAAATGTTTATTCACTATGTTCCAGGCGGAGAGATAACAATGCACAAGGTAAACATGACTCTTTCTTCTCCCGAGTCAGAGACTCACTGAACCACCAATGAGAACAGAGCAAATGATGGATCAGGCAAGTAATAATACTGAGAGTGATGGAGAGTCTAGGGTCAGGATCTAGGCAGAACTGGTGATCATTTTAGGCGGATGGAGCAAAACTGAGGAAAACGCAACCCAGGATTTTGCAACATGAATACTCTGCCTATAATTCATGAAACCGAGCTTACCAGAAAAAAATTAAATTGCAAGATACTTCATGCTTGCTCCAGAGCCCCTGGGCCTTCACCTACCAAAGATGCCCCTTTCCAAGAGGCAATGCCCCAGGGAGCGGACAAGCACCACCCCCGCCCAGCTCAGCTCAGCTCAGCCCAGCTCACACTGCTCTTCAGGGACAAACCAAGAGGCAAATGCCAAGGATTTAAAAAATGCATACCAACTTTCTACTCAGTGGATAATACAATTTTCCAATGAACATCATAAAAAATTGATCATATATTAGCCTCCCCCCAAATTTTAATCCTTAAAAAAAAAATCACCACAATGCAGTTAAAGCAAGACATTAAGAATAAAGGCTTACCATTTTAAAGCTTAACCATTGGGTTATAAAAATTACTTATAAGTAACTTTTAGATCAGAGAGGAAATAAAAACTAAAATTATACACTATTTAGAAAATAGTGACAATTCAAACACTAGGTATAAAAACTTATGAGCTGTGGCAAGATCTGTACTCGGAGGAGAACACACATAACATTAAATGCTTTTGCTATTAAGCAAGCCAAAAGGAAAATAAATGAACTGAGATTTCAACTCAGACGGGTGGAAAGCAAGACAATAAGGGTGAAAGGGCAAAGACAGAGCAGATTGCAGAATTCATATACAGGGAAGGAGGGGGACTGATAACTCAGGAGTTGGTTCTTTGAAAAGGCCAACTAAAATTAAATCTAATTTTAAAAGGAGAGAAAAACACATCAATGCCATCAGGACTGAGAAAAGGGCTTTGACTACAAACATAAAGAAGCTTTTAAATGTTTTAATGATAAATGAATGGAAGAAATGTCCATCCAGGCGGCTTTCTGATTCAGCATAGAAAACTGGTGTAGACTAACCACTGAAAATCCCGGAAATGTCATCAAGAATTACTATCAAAAGGCACTAGACTCAGTCTGCACTACAAATAAATTGTCAATTTTTTGAGGAATAGAAAAATAGCATGGGATCTGAAGTACCCCAGAGCACAAGTTGAAGACATTATGCTAAGTGAAAGAAGCCAGCCACAAAATACCACTTCCTCTATTTATATGAAATGTCCGGAAGAAGCAAATCTACAGAGACAGAAAGTGGATCAGTGATGGCTAGGGCTGTGGGGGTCAGGAAGAAATGAGTAAGGGGTTTCTTTTAAGGGTAATAAGTATGTACTAAAATTCTGGTGATGGCTGCACAACTCTGTGAATATACAATACTAAAAAGCATTTAATTGTACATACTTAAATGAGTAAAAGGTATGACATTAGTTATATCTCAAATCTGTTTTTAAGACAGTGCATGAGCCAAAGAGAAAACTACATACAAATTTCACTAATCGATTGAGGGTTGGAATTTTTAACTAAAACACTGGCAATTAACACACCAGGACAAATAGAGTTTATTACAGGAATACAAATATAGCCTTATTTTACACATTATATTAATATGATTCAAAACAAAAAATTATTACCACCTTAATAAATGCTAAAAAAAAGGCAGGCGAAAACATTCTACATGTGTTCCCAAGAAAAACTCCCAGTAAATTAGGAAGAAAATTTCCCTAACCGCAAGTCTATTTAAAACAAACCAATATTAGTAATAACAGTGAAACGCTCAAGGCATTGCATTAAGTGAAGAGCGAGATAACGGCCTGCTGTCACAGCTAACATGCAACATTGCTCTGTAGATTGCATTGGAGACAATAAAAAAGCATAGAATGAAAAGAAAAAGGCGAAATTATGTATATGTGTTCATAAAATGATATATTTTGAAAAGTTAAAATTAAAAAATCAATGAAAATTAGAAGTTCTAAAGACTTCAGAAACGTGTCCAGTTGTTATTTATAATGAAATTTTTTATTGAAGTAGAACAGACCTACAGAAAGTCACAGAAATCTCAAGTGTTCAGCTCCGTTAGGTTTCACAAACAGAACACACTCATTTAACCACCACCCAAGTCCACGCACAGACAAGCAGTCTTCCAGAATTCCCCTGTGTACTCCCCACCTTGGGATTACTTGCTCAAACATAGCCACTATCCTGAGTTCCAACACCACGGATTAGCTGTGCTTGATTTTGAAATTTATATACAAATAATAAAACAACATATACAACTTGGAATCTGGATTTTTTCATTTAATATATGTTTGAGAGATGTATGTACATGTATGTATTTATCCACAGGTAAATAGACAATATATTGTATTCATGAAACAAGAACTGGGTGTTGTGACAAAAGATCGGTTAGAAAACCAATGAGAATCCTTGAAAATTAAAATGCAAAGATAGATAGGGAAAGTTTAGAAAATAAAGCTAAGGAAATTTTTCAGAAAGTATAGCCAAAAAAGCAAAAAAAAAAAAAACAAAAAAACAAAAAAACCCCAAAAAACCCAGATGAATAAGAGAGTAAAGATAGATTAGACAGCCAGTCCAGGAAATACAACACCCCCACCCCCCCAAAAAAAAGAGTTCCAAAAATGAAGAACCCACACACACTCACACACACAGATGATGGAAGAATATCAACAGTGAACATGAGTTTCTATTGGAAAGTTTTACTGAGTTTCTAACACAATGGATAAAAGTAAATCCCAACACATTATGTTGAAATTTCAGAACACCTGGGATAAAAGGATTTCTAAAGAGATAAAGACGAGTCACCTTCAAAGAACTGTTGGCAAAATAGCTCTGGAATTCCCGGTAGCCATGTAGGAAGTTAGAAGACAATGAAACATGGCCCTCAAAGCCTGAGGGAAAAATCTTGCCAAGTGGAAAGTGGGAATCCCGATATTTTTAGATATGCAAAGACTAAAAAATTTTCTTGAGGATATACACCACGAAAATGAAGGAGCAAGCCAGGGCTGGGGGAAGGGGCATGGCATCAGGACACAGGGGATCCAGCACAGGAGAGAGGCGAAGGGAGCCCCAAATCCAAAATCTGTGTTCTATTGGGCAGCCAGTCCTGGTGGATGGAAAAGGCCGAAAGCACTCGGGAGAGCCTTCTTGAAAAAGATGAAGTGGACAGAATACCCAATGTGACTGAGAGGACTGGGCGGGAATTCAGACAAGAAGCAGAGGGTTTGGGGTTGAAGTGGTGAGAAGTATATAGAAATCAAAGAAAGCAAACGGACAAAAAGGCAGTGGTTAGGTACAGGAAAAACAAAACGGGAAAATAACCAAAGTGGACCGTGTGGAGGAGCTGTAAGCAGTTATAATGAAGGTAAATATTTAAAAATGATCTAAACAAAATTATGATATAACTATAATGGAGGATGGGGAAAGGAATGAGAAATATGTGTAAACGTGGCAAAGGCAGGTGTGGGTGACCTCATTTCCCATAGCAGAAAGTTAACAAATCGTGCCTAAATCTCAAAAAACAAACAAACAAACAAAACATAAACCCAAGAAGTCGGGGTGTAAGTATGTTATCTAGAGACAGAGAGGTAAACAAAAGGATCATTTACAAGTGTGGAGGGCAGGGTTTCTAGACAGGGAGTAAGGTCTTATAAAATATATATTTGATTTTCGAAACACAAATATACATAATTTTTATAGAACTACAAAATAATTTCAAATATGTCAGATGCCGATGAATCTTAGATACTAATGAAATACCAAGAGCTGTTGTCACTGGGAGGTATGATTATGAGACTTTTGGTATTTTCTAATTTTTATAATAAATATTAAGTTTGCAGTGAATACATGATAAGTTTTATAATAAACGAGTAATGAAAACGTATTTTTATCATGTGATTTTGAAATTCTCCAGTCTCCTCATCGCTGCCCTTGTTCTCTGCCAGGCTGCAAGACAACATCTGCACCAGAAGCAGGAACGAAAACCATTCTTATTTCCTCTCCTCCTGAATGCCTCTAGACAAATTACAGAGCTCTAATGTCACGGCTGTCAGCCTCAGCTCCTCCCTCCTCATACTCTTTAGGATTTGAAGCCTCTGCAATTTTGAGTTTCTTCAAGCAAATGTTCCCGTTTTCCAGGGGTGACTACAAGATTTAAGGGATTTTTTTTTTCTGTACATAGTTACTTTTAAGAAGCTCCTATACGGTTTGGTGGAGAAGGGTATGTATGTCCAAGTCACATAAAATTTGTAAGCAATCAGACCGGCATCCTTCACTACTTAGGCATTTGAGAGTGCATTCAAAGGGCTCCACAGAGGCTGGGGTTGGAAAAGTCAAGGCAGCTATTTGGAGTCTAGGAATGTCAGGTACTAGCCACGGGGACACAGAGTGGACTGAAGAATTTAGCCCTGCGAGCAAAGTCGCCGCATTGAAGGGTTTCAGCAGCGTACGACCAGGGCTCAGTGGCCTGGGCACCAGAAATCCAAAGGGAGACCGTAGAGCTGGGTCAGGGGCTCAGCAGAGCAACAACGAAGTGGGATTCAGGGGAGCTATTCCAGGGCAGGCAGGCACGGCAACAAGTTCCAGGAGCCCAGGACTCTGAGTGGACCCCCCGTGCCCCGGGGAGGGACCGGCCAAAGTGAGAAAGGAGCCCGGCTGCCACGGAGCCAGGGTTCTATGAACAGGGCATACTCTCAGGATGGAGCATTGAGACGTGGAAGGAAGGAGGTAGGGCAAGTGCGCCTGGGAGGCTCAACTTTCAAGAGGCAAACGCAGCTTCTCAGCTCACAGCGTGAGGGCTGGAACTACGTCTTGACCATGAATGTCACATGCCCCGGCCCAAGACCCAGAGTGGGATGGAGTGAGGCCCGGGCAAGGCAGGGGTCTCAGAGCAGCTGGAGAAAGAACAAGCCAGGAAATTGAGGACAAGGCTGAAAAAAGGCAGAGGTCCTCACTGCTGTCCCCATGTGTCCTCTAAAACCAGGATGAAACAGAGCGTGGGGAGCAGCAACTCTCCTGAAATCCCTCCTTTTTGCTCCGGAAAAAGCAAAAGCCATTCAGTGCAGGTGACCGCTGCTGTCTGGGACTGCGTGATCTCTGCTGTAAACTGCAATATGGGTAGGTTGAGATTTTTCTTGGTTCCCTCACTTCTGCCTTCGGGAGGGGATGCTAACTGGGAGCAAGCAGGCCACGGGCTCCTACAGTTGGAGAGAAAGCCCCCTTGCTCCACCAAAGCTGAGCACTGGGACTGGTGCTGAAAAGGAGTAAGCAGTGCTCTAAATGAAAGCACACAGTCTTCCCACCTAAGTCCCATGGGAAGGACACAGGGGAAAGGAAGGTGGTGAGAGGTGACGTGTGCCTGGACTCAGCCCAGGCAGAAGGAAAGACGAGTTCCATAGTGAGGTTGGTCCAGAGGGCAGAGGGGGGCCTTTTCCACAGGAACTGTGGAAGGAGCCTCAGTTTCCATGGTGGGAAGGGGGAGGAGTAGCGGAGGGTCTCCTCCGAGGGTCAGAGGAGTCTGCAGCCGAGGTTGCGGTGGGTGAGGAGACATATGACCTAAGCTCAGGTGTCTACAGCCAGCATAAGCCACGCAGAGCCAAGGCAGATGGGCCCTGACCAAGCTGAGAGGTCCGATCACAAGCTAGGCAGATGCAGATGCCTGCCAACAACCCCTGCAGTGCAAGGAGCAGCCAGGTGGGCCATGAACACTGCCCAGGGGAAGGGGAGACACGCTAAGACCCTGAGGGTTCCACTAAGTCACTAGGAGGAACGCTCTGCCCTACCTGTCCCCATATACCCAGAAGCCATTTGAGACTAAACGCTCTTCCTGAAGAGGTTGAGCATTTACAAAGGGACGGGATATCATCAATAACCCAAACAAGCCACAGTCCTTAGATTTTCAAATTGGCTGAGCCTGGCATATAGTAAGAGCTCAACAAATATGTGCTGGTGAGTGAAGGAAGGATTGAGTATTCTGCACTTCCCTAAGACATTCAATTTAAAGCTGAAGAAATTTCATAACATCTTAATAGCAGGTGTGGTATTTTATCACTGTCTCCATGTCAGAGCATTTAATTGAAACTAGGGTGTCAGGCACAGGATGAACAAATTGATGTTCTTGGCCTTTCTTTGGCCTAATTCCCTTTTGCTTCCATTTAGTTCATCATAACATAGATCAGTCACTGCTGGGAGTGGGGCAGGGGATGGGGTGGTATATGCAATGTAACGGTAACTTCCGGATTAAGTGTTATTGTTAGTTTGTTTCTCCATATAAGTAAGCAAGCTCTCTGCAAACCTTTACCGAGTGATGGCAAAAAGATAAATACATACACGCATATGGACATACGTACATTCGTAAACTAGACTATGTTGATTTAGGATTGGAGATCAAGTCGATCACTAAAATGAAACGCTGCGGCTTGCCCGGAGTCATTCTCACAGGCCTTCCTCCAGCTGAAGCTTCAGGTTTGGCTGTAGCACAGGGATGCCTCACCCCCCGTGGTCTGTCTATGACACCACCCGCAGCCACCACGGCACTGCAGTCAGAAAGGCAGTGTTAATAAAGAACACTCAAGGAACATTTCTCTCTTTCTGCCTTTACGTTAAACTTCTTAGGAACCTGGGGGTCCATTGAACTTCACACAAAGAAATCAGACTCCAAAGTACGCATGCGGGCACCCTCCCAGGCCTCTGAAGGGCCTCCCGTGGGGCCTCTGCTACAATCAGCACTGCCGGCGGCTGGGTTGTGCAGGACAGTAAAGCCTCTCCGCTACTATGAGGACATGCGGCTCCCAGAGCGGCTTAAGGACACCAGGGCCTGGGCTTCGCCGAGGAAATGAAGCCCATTGCTCCTGACTCTGTGCCAGGTTGCAGAAGCTATTTTTAGAGTCCCGTTGACGGCAAAAAGACTGAAGATTGTGACCTAAGACTCCAGATAGATACTGCAATGTGTCAGCCTAAATTTCCCTACTTTGGGAGAGTCTGGATGAAACTTTACTGCCTCTTCCGTGGTCTGGTGCTTCAGCTGGTTGGGGCGTCATCCCATACACCAACAGGTGGCATGTTTGATCCCCGGTCAGGGCACACACCTAGATTGTTGTGGGTTCGATCCCAGGTTGGGGTGTACCGGGCAGGCAACCGATCAATGTTTCTCTCTCACACGGATGTTTCCCTTGCTCACTCTCTCTCTCTCCCTTCCGCTCTCTCTAAAATCAATAAACATATCCTCAGGTGAGGATAAAAAACAACAACAACAACAACAAAAACCTGTGCTGGGTCAATACTCTAAAAATGCCTCTGTATCTAGTAAGGTGACAGCAACTGCCATCTGTGTATGCTGGACTCCAGCTCGTCATTGGGCACCACAGGCTCTGCTATCAGGGCTCACAATGAACTTCCCAAGCTCGGCAAGGAAATTCTATTTGCTTTCTCCGCAATCGAAGAGAAGTGAAATAGTCATGTGTTCCTGGATTTCCATAAAAGAGAGGAGGAAAAACGGATAGGGGCTGGGATCCAAATGGAGCCTCAAACATAGCAAATGCCACATAGCAAACGCCATACAACTGGGAGAGCCTGAGAAGAAGTGAGCATCTTAGAGGATGAAACCTGGCAAGTACTACCAGAGAGCTGGGCGAGTAGAGCACGCTGTATGGGCTTGAGAACAAGTTACAGCCTGTATCTTAGTCATCTCATCCAAAGCACTCCCCCCAAAAAACTGAGGGATAATAATACATTGAGGACTGAATACACTGCACTGACAGCAGGGGCTAAGGAAATGGTTCTAAGCTGTGCTGCAGAGAAAGCTATGGGCAGTGGGGAAGAAACGAAGGCAGGGTACCTTGTGCTCTGAGCTCGATCCCAGAGTCTTCCACAGTTATGTCTCGGGCTTCGAGGGCTGAGCAGAAAAGAGAAATGGAAAGGCAGGAGAAGGAAGGAATATGAAAGGGCCTAGAAGATGGCATATTCTGGAATCATCTAGCAAAGGGGGATTAAAGCTACCAAAATAATGGTTGCAGCCAACCCCTTCCTGCTCCATCCACAACTGTACCCGTCCAGCTGCAACCGATGAGGGATCTGAGATCCTCCTGCCAGATCAATCTGCTAAAATTTATGGTATTGCTGCTCCCCCAGGTACAGCCAGCAATAACCCAGAACTGGGCATTTAACGTGGAGGGAAAGTGTCTTATATTTTTTTAAATCTTAAATTTGAAACAAAACTTATCTGCTCTTCGGCAGCCCACCACATTGAACCTCTTTGTAAGTGAGGAGGAAAGCCTTTCCAACATTATTCAGATTCTCCTACTTGCTGCTGTGAGCTGTCACCATGCATGTTGGTTGATGGAGGTAGGTCTCTTCTTGTCACTGCAGGGACGGTTACCCCAGAAGCCTTGCTGTAGCTCCAGGGCACTGCCTGGGGACTTGGCTTCCTAAGGACAGGTTTTTAGCAGAGACGTCATTGCATCATGCAAAGAGGAAAACTGATCTACCCCAGGCAGCACTGAGGTGCATAGGTGATGTCAAGAAATACCCTTCATTTCACCCAAAAGCAGTGTGTTCACCATTGTGTCAGCACACTTCCATTTAATAATGAACAGCCTCCCTGAAGGGACTGACTGGGGAACATGGGCGCCTTATTATCTTGTGCAAATCCCCAGCATTAAAAATGCCTTTCCTCTACCACCACTCACGGTTCCGCTCCATAAGTAGGGCACCAAGTCAGGGATAACCCAATGATCATGTTTGTCATAATCATTTGGTTGCATGAATGGGTCAGATAACAAGAGAAGGCTTCCCATAGGATTCCCATAGTGAAGAGTAAGACTTGCCTTTGTAGGATACAGAGGGCAAAAATAACAATAGCATCAATAATCTTACTAACTAGCATTTCTAAACCTCTTACATGTATTATCTCACTTAATCTTCACAGAAGCCCTGTGAAAGAGATTTGTATCCCCATTCACAGATGAAGTATCTAAGGCAGAGAGGGTAGGTGGCCTGCCCAAGGGCTTATAGAATGGGTCTCTAGCACATTTGGTCATTTTACACAGAAGTAAACTGAGGCTCAAAGCCAGTGGTCATATCTAGCCTAGAAACCTAGTCTTAGGACCCCCAAACCTGTCGTTTCTTTCCCATCATAGGGCCAACACTTGGGGTCATTTGAGAACTGCTTGCTCCTAGCTGTGGACTCGGGTATCCTTTGAGCACCGTGGAAGGCAACAGTCGGCTATGGATGGCTATGCTTAGCAGACAACTGCACAGTGAGCCATACCTGCTGCTTTCCCAGGAAGTGACAAAGTGGAGGATGATGCTCCTCCAAGGTCCTGACAACAGTGATCGTTACCAGGCATTCTTTCCAGCTAACTGACCAAGCAGCAAATGTTTTAAAGAAATAGATGTGCCTTCCATTAGGCAATCTTACAGAAGGGCAAACTCCCATTCTTGCTTCTCCAGCTGTCATTTTCATTCACTGAGTCCTATCTGGGGTCTCGAACAAGTGTCAACGTGGATGAATTGGAATAGAATTGAACACAAGGCGAGTATCCTCCATTTTGCTTAGGGCAGAGATTTATACACAATAGGAATCGATAAGTGCTCATGAAGCAAAGACACGAACAGATGCAACACTACAGAGCCAACCCCTATTCCCAACCCTATTTCAGAATGATGCTTCTTCCGGAGTGAAAGGAAGCCCCGCAGTATGCACTGAACCAACACCTTCCACCAACTGGGCTCGGCCAGGATTTTCCCCTGAGAAAAGCAAGTAGAGTTTTGTACAGGTTTTTTATTTTTAACTATACGTTGCCCTGTGTCTTGTTTCTGTAGCTGAACTCTATTAACTAAAACATTTGATTTTCTGCAGTGCTTCATGCTCTAACTTCAGCGAGTTTGCAGCCAGTACTTGCTTTTCATCTGAGGAACCAAAAGCTTTGTTATGGGAAATTTCTGCTACTGGAACAATACATCTTTAAACACTGGGTAGGTTTTATGGGTAAGAAAATTAAAAGCTCATTTGTACAGATGGTAAGTGACCTGCTGGTGGCAACATTGAACAGGTCGTTCTTCGGTTACTAGAAGGCAGGAAAAGAAAGTAGAGAATGTCTAGGTTTTCCACTGTGATTTTTCTCTTCCTGAATTGTGACAGGCTTCACCTGGCCCCTGAGCTAGATTCTTTCTTCCCACACTCTCCTTTGCTAGTCCCCAAAGGAAGTACTAACCACGGTGGCGTTCAACCTGTCCTTACCCACAACTCGCTGCGATTGGCTAGCATTGTACCCATGGTGCAGGTTCATGAACGGTCCCAGTTGGGCCTGTCCAGCTTGGGACGGTTCTCACCTTCTGTCCAGGATGTTCCTTGGTTTCTTAATCCCTGCTTGTGATTCCGCCATGACAAATTCTGCTGCTCTGGGCTTTGACCCCAGTTCAATTACCTGTTGTACTTTGTGCTGCCCTGTAACGTCCCACGAAAGGGGGACCACACAAGGCTCTGAGCCAAGAATTAAACCATCTTCATCCCGTTGTAAGATTGGCCATTGGCCACCTGCTGTTGGCCATCAGCTCCTAAGACAAAATTCACATTCCAATCAATTCATCTATTTAAAGTACACAATTCAATAGTTTCTAGTATGTTCAGAGTTGTGCAATCATCACCAAATCAATTTTAGAACGTTTTCATCACTCTCCGTGCCAAAACCCCATACCCATTAGCAGCCACTCTTTTCCTCACCTCTCCCCCCAGCCCTAGCCAACTGGTGCCCCACTTTTGTCTCTCCCAATTAGCTTTTTATTCATTTCACTGGACCCTGAATAGAGTCAGCACTCCCCTTTTTGGCTTTCAGAATTCTCCCTGAAGTGACCTCCTGTTTCAATCTACTCAGTCCTTTCCTCTGCATTCCCCACCTCTACCTTTTAATACACATTCCCCACCTTCAGTCTCCTCACTGGATCCGAAACACCCTCTCCCACTGGGTTAACTCAGCAGACTTGGGTTGCCCAAACCCTGCACATTCCAAGGAAAGAACTGGCTCTTGCGAGGTTCTTGGAAGACAACTGCTCACGGCTTGGAATATCCTGCCTGATAAGAGGGTCTCGGAGGCCCGGGCCATGCTACATTAGTGTAACCTCTGGGGTGCTGGCCGTGCTGGAGACTGAGTAGCTAAGGTTAGACATATGGGCGCTCCACGCCTACATGACTGGCCGCCGGTAAAAACCCTCAACCCCAAGGCTCAAGGGAGCTTCCCTTGTTGGCAACACTTCAGATGTGTTGTTACATATCAATGCACGGTCTGTGCTACTCCACCGGGAGAGGACAACTAGAAGTTCACGTCTGGTTTCTCCTGGACTCTTTCCTACGCATCTTTTTCCTTTGCTGATTCTAATCTATATCCCTTAAATATGATAAATGATAACCATGAGCATAACAGACCTCCTGAATTTTTTGAGTCCTTCTACGGCATGATCAAACCCCAGGGTGATCTTGTGGAGCCCACACACCCTTGTTCTCCCTGCTACACCCTTAACTGCCTTGTCTCCCACAGACTTCGCCAGTGCTAATCCCTTCAGTTTGCAAGGCCCAGCAAGTCACACCTTTGCCAGAGAAGGCAGCACAGCGGGTAAGAGCGCAGACTCTGGACCAGCTAGACCTGACTCCCAGCTTCACCTCTTCCTAGGTGTGCGACTTCGGGTAATGTGCTTACCCTGGTGTCTCAGCAGCCTGTCTG
Organism: Mormoops blainvillei; assembly: GCA_004026545.1. Lineage (NCBI taxonomy): Eukaryota > Metazoa > Chordata > Mammalia > Chiroptera > Mormoopidae > Mormoops > Mormoops blainvillei. Next base: position 92,417 of record PVJD01002116.1, read on the forward strand.
TGAAATGGGGAGTATGACACCTATTTCAAGAGTGAGCATGAGGTGTAAATGGATTTGTATTGTGTAAAGCACAAGAACAATGCCTGGTGCAGAGAAAATTCCAGTGTTACTTATGGTTTTTATGAGCTTTTCTATGCACTCCACTCACAATGTTCCCTGTTCCCCACGAATTCACACCTGTGCTAAAGGGTGATTATGGACACTTGGGCCCCGTGTCTCCAACCCGCCTGTGGAATCCTTCTGCAGGATCATGGAATTCACTAAAACTGTCTCCCTGGAAGTTCTACCACAGGCTGAGCATATAACTGGTTCCTAAAACACATTTGCTAATGCACAGGGAAGCTGTCTCTGTGACAAAGTCTAAGAAAATCAGATTCTCCACTTAATTTCCTCTGTATAAGCTAGTCATAGTCCTCTATGGAGGGAGAAATAACCTCCTTTTATATATATGTGTGCACAGAATTTGAGGTCCCAGCAACTATACATATCCAGGATAGCCTTTTCAACTGAAGTTGTCTAATAGGCTCTAATGGCTCCTGTACCTTATAATTTATTATCAAATTACATTTTGAATTAGGATTGCTAATTGTTAATTATCAGCTTGAATTAGTTGTTAATGAGTAATGCCACTAATTACAGGGCCACCTAACATAGAGCAGGCAGGCACCACCGGCACCTCACAGAAGATGCCTGACTCAGAACACAGGCAGTGCCCTGAAAGCGGTATGCTGTGAAGTGTCCCACCTCTCAGGATGCCATAGGACCTTCCCTCGCATGGTAAAAGTCACAGGATTTCACGGCTGGACAGAACCATAAAGATCAGTGATCATCCAGCTGTGGGCTGCGGCCCTCCGAAGTTTGCTGATCTAAGCCCGGTTTCCATGGATTCGTGGTGCAGCCAACCAAGGTGCCTTTAGGCTAAATATATTATATCCTTCATTCTTACCTTCACTGCTATTTTTCACATACAAGGAGGGGCAAGACTAGGTTTACAGTTGTGAGTATGCAAAACACAGAGCTCTCTCCTGTATTGTTATTTATCTATTATTATTATTAACCTGCTTTTGCCCGCCCCTATATACAGACACAATGTTACGGATAATAAAATTTAAGTCCGTATCAAAGCACAACTGAATTCACAGCAGCTGTTGTCAAGGAATCCGTGTGCAAAATTTGTTGAATCTATATTTCTGGCCCCTCAGAATAGCCATCAATTAGTTTTTGTGTTCTTGGCCAGTTCACCCATTCCCATTCTCCTCAGCAATTATTCCCGACCTTCTCCACTTTTCTGTAGCCTTCTAGCCAAGGCCTACCTCTCGGCAGAGATTTTTCTCCTCCTAATTTTCTCTCAGCAGAGATTTTTTCCTCCTAATTCACAAGAAGAATGTGGGGCATAACCGTTTGATGATATGGAATCAGCAAACCCCAGGGTGATCTTGGGGGGTCCACACACCCTTGCGCTCCCTACTACACCCTTAACTGCCTTGTCTTCCACAGACTTTGCCGGAAAGAGCTCTCTCTTTCTGTTCTTCAAGACCAAACTGCTATTCACATTCTTGTCCCCACTCACTGCTCCCTCTTCAGGGCCCTTCTTTTCCACTCAGCCTCCTCCGCCTATGGCTTCAGACCGTCCCTCTCTCCTTGTTCCACGGCCTCAACTAGGGCTACTGTTGAGGCCTTTCATGTTCTCATGTGGGCTGAGGACCATTCAGACAATAGGCGCTATATTCAAAGAGATCATGCAAAAAGTTCAAAGCAGATAACCAAACAACAGTTAGCGGACCAGTGAGGATGACGGAGTTTAGTCTGGGAGAGGAACGTGTCAGTGGTTTCCCTGGCTGCACCCTGAATGCCCCTCCCCAAGGAGAGGGGGTGGGGGTCCTACTGCCTAACCCTAAGCCTGGAGTTCGGTGCTCCTGGCAGTGGAGAACCACCCTCCCTGGTGCCTGAGTCATTTTAGCAACGGGAAAGTGACCTGTGGACCCAGGGGAGTCCCGTGTATGGGAAGTTGCCTTGCCCATTCCGTGTAGGACAAAGGTGTGTAAATCTTGGAAATCAGGTATAGAACTCAGAAGGGAGGTTGACCTATGGCCGCTCTAAAAGTAGCCACTATAAAAGCTCCTTTTTAAAAAAGTGATACATGCTACAGGTATGAACATGGATAAACGATGCAGTAAAAGAAGCAAGGCGCGGAAACTCAACATATTATATGGTTGCACTTATATGAATTGTCCGGGACAGGCAAACCCATACAGGCAGAAAGCAGACTGGCACTTGGCAGCGGCTGGAGGAAGGGAGGAAAATTCTGGAACTGGACAGTGGTGATGACTGCATAACATTGTGAATATATTTCATGCCACGGAATTCTGCTTTTTAAAATGGTTAAGATGGTAAAATTTATGTTATGTGCGATTTACCACAATTTTTAAAAATTGTCGACCAAACAAAACGAAAAAGGGATGTCCGAGGTGGTGGAGTACAGGAGCACAAAAAACCCCTGGGTGTCTGTCAACAGCAGAATGGATAACAAACATGGCTGTATGTACACATCGCAATACTATTCAGCGTGTACATACAGAAGGAAACCCTGTCATTCGTGACAACGTGGATGGACTTGGAGAACATTATGCTGAGTGAAATAAGCCAGACACAGAAAGACAGATACTGCATGATCTAACTTGTTTGTGGAAACTAAAAGAATTGAACACATAGAAATAGAGAGTAGAGTGGTGGTTCCTAGCGGCTTAAGGTACAGGAAAGGGTGATGCTGGTTAAAGGGTACAAACTTCAACTTAAGAGACAAATAAGTTCTAGAGACCTGAAATACAGGATGGTGACTATGGTTAACAATACCATACTGTCTACTTGAAATTTGCTAAAACAGTAGATCGTAACTTTTGTCACCATAAAAAAAGGTAACTATGCAAAGCAATGGATGCATTAATTAGCTTGATTATGATAATCATTTCACAGTTTATATGTATACCAAAACATCACATCGTACACCTTAAATACATACAATTTTTTAAATCCTAATTAAAAAATTAGGATTTAAAGAATATGCTTATTGATTTGAGAGAGAGAGGAAGAGAGAGAGAGAGACAGAGACATTGATTGGTTGTTTCCATTCACGCCCCAACCTGGGATCGAACCCACAACCTTTTTTGGTGTATGCGTAGACGCTCCTACCAACTGAGTCACTCAGCCAGGGAAAATATATATTAATTTTTATTTGTCAATCATACCTCAGTAAAGCTGGAAAAAAATAAATGTTTTAAATATATGTGTAAATTAATTAGTTAGGAAAAAGGTAGTGGCTTGCTGGAGTGCTGAGTTCCTAGCCCCAAGAGGGTGTGCGCACAAAGGCAGAGGCGGGGGGGCGGGGGGGGGCACTAGGAGCCGCGAGCTGAGCTGCAGGACAGTCCCTGCTGCGTGAAAAAGCATGTAGGTTCTGATCCCCCACAGCCCACAGTTGGCCTTCAAAAGCACCTTCCATGTGCCCCAGGGGAAAAAACAGCTTTACACACCTGCTGCCCCAGAGAGCACAAAACCATTATTAAGACAGTGTCCATTGAAGAAGAATCCTCCTACCTCCCTTTCTGCCCCTGCCCCCGTTCAGCCCTGGTGGAGTCAGACACTGCACCTCCTGAGGGGAAAAAAGAATAAGGGTTCCAGCCCCTCTTCCCCTGCAAAGGGTCAGTGAGTAGCAGACCACAGCCGAGAAAGAGGACTATTCAATAACAGATTGAAGTTGGTTTCTGATGTAAAGTGACCCTAGGGCTTTCATTACCTGAGTAACAGACCCTGTAAACTAAGGGTCTGCTGGAATTTTCATGGGGGGCGGGGGAGAGGAGGACTCATTGCACTAAACAAGGTAAATGCAACAGGAGGGAAGGAAAGCAACTGGGGTTTTAAAAAGATAAACCCTGAGTTCTGTCTGATCATTGTGCCGGAGGTACTTGCTCAGTGTCTCCCATTCTTATAAAAACAGGTCACTCCATCTTGTCACTAGATCCAGTTTCTGCACCTCTCCCTCTCCCTCTCCAAGTCTCCCCCAGACATCTCAGATATATAATCCACAATCGCTTTCCTCACCTCTTCATGTCCAATTCATTGCTCCACCCACTGCCATCGAGCCTCAGACACACACATTTTGTTAAAATGGCTTCACTGAGATTATGACCAGCTAATCCTTTAAACCAAAGGGTGTTTGTAGTCTTCCTGAATTAAATCTTTACGACACCATTTTTCTGATTGTCTTTCTACTTCTCTGAGCACTCATGACTTGTCAGTCTCTTTTTTGAAGTCTCCCTTCACCCCAGAAATATTGGGGGTTTCTTTCACCTTCTCTAACATTCCTTTGGGCAATCTTATCCTCTTCCTCAGAGTTCACTAACCTCCCTTATGAGCCTCAGATGTCACTCATCCATCCATTCATTCAATAAATGCTTTTGGCATGCCTACAAGTGCCAGGTACTCATTAAGCACTGGGATACAACTGAAATAACCCCAGCCCTGGCTTCATAAAGCATATAGACCAGCGGGCAATTAAAAAAAAAACAACAGTGAAGACATGGTTTACAACTGGGAGAGTAGAAGTATCTAGGAGTCATTCTGAATATAACCCTTGTGGATCATTAAGAGTTTGGCTTCATGGCACCCATAAACTTCATAAAATTACATGCAAAGTTCTGTCTGTTTATCCGTGTTTAAGGGTGATAGGATCTGTGGCTTTCATTAGATTATCAGAGAGTTCCTTCACTCAAAAAAGTTTAAACTCAACTGGTCTAATGATAGGTTTTTGATGTGACATTGGAGAGGATACCATTTTGGAGAGAAATCAGAGCTGAAGACAAAGATTTGCGTGCCTTCTCTGCCCAGAGGCAAGATCTGGGTCAGTGCTTCTCCCAGTCTGTCACTGAGCAACTTCAGCGCGGGCACGGGTCAGCAGCACACAATGGAGGCAGGAGGAGGACCTCCCAGCCCTTCGCTCAAGCTCCAGAAGTCCAGCCACGTTCTCCTGTGGCTCTGAGTCACACCTTCCCCAAATCCGTCAGCCCCGCAATAATGCCACGCACAGCCAGTGCCCACGGCTCCCAGCGTGAGAAGCATGGAGTAAAGCTGCCCTGGAAATGACGGGGGTCCCCAAGGGAGCCTGTGTGGACCAAAGACCAAATTCCAGGGACCTGCATGGTCAAATCCAGTCTAGAGACGTGTTGTTTGGGAAAAGGGGGATTTATTGCCAGTATTTAGAATTTAGGGGATTTTATGAAATGATCTGGATTTGTGCCTTCTCTTAAAAGTCTGAGGGCCTGACAATGCTGGTCACGTGTCCCCTCCGCACCATCACACGGACTCGCAGTAGCAACCACCTTGGGGGCATGTGTTCTTCAGCCCCCGTGCCCAGGGCTTACACTGGGCCCTGCCCTCTGCAACGGCACCTGCCCACTCTCTACACTCGAAACTCTGGTGTAGACAGAGGAGAGCAGAGGAAAAGCAGAAAACCTTGGGAAGCAGCTGTTTACCAAGCAGAAGATACATAGGAAGAAAGAGGGAAAGAAGTAAAACAGAAAGGAAATAAACTCCCTTAATGCAAAATCTCCTACATTTTGTTGCCTTCTGAGAAGGCTGCTATATAGAGACTCGTCCAGTTTACTGCCATTTGGGTTGTGAAGAAGTTCTTCTCATCCCATCCTATATGAGAATAAAAGCATTACCATTAAAATATTGGGACCACAGTGGGGAGAGGAAACCACCATGTCCTAATGTTTATGGGTTGTATCTGCTTAATAACATCGACAGGGCCATAAAAATTCCTTCCTACAATTAAATATCTCCATCAGCTATTAACAAATTAAGCATTTTATAAGTGATGATACATTAAAAGAGATTATTGCTATGTAATTCTATTTTGTACATCAGAGGTGCATGTAAATTAATGACTCATGATCATGACTCCATTTTCTTGAGTCTTTTTAAAATGTATTTTCATCATCTGTTAATGTTACCGTAACACATAAAATACAAGCTAAATTTTCACTTTCGTGCCTTACATACACAGGAACAGCCATGTCTCCTGAGTGCCCCAAAGCACTACACTGTAGCCACTGTTTCCCCTCTGTTTTTAACAACCCCATCGCGCCCTCATTCCCTTATTTATCAAGGCTGGAGGTCAGCCTTCCCGTATATCAGGGAGGAAGCACCATTTGGCCAAAAATATGAAACTCGCTGTACGTCAGTCCATCATCTGAATTTCACCCCTTCAAAATCTGAGAGCCAAGGAGTCGTTAAGCATTCCACATTACTTTTTCATAATCATGGTAAAATATCATAACGTAAATTTTACTATCTTAACCATTTTTATGTGTCCCGCTCAGCGGCGCCAACCAATTTCCACAGCTCTTTTCATTTTACAAAACTGAAACTCTATACCCACGAAATAACAGCCCCCCGTGCCTCCCTCTCCCCAGCCCCTGGCAACCGCCATGCCACTATCTGTCTCTACGAATTTGGCTATTTTAGGTGCTTCATATGAGTGGAATCGTATAGATGTACCTTTTGGTGACTGATTTATTTCATTTAGCATAAGGCTTCCAAGGTTTATATCTGTTGTACCATGTGTGAGAATTTCTTTCCATTTTTTAAGGTTGAATAATGTTTCATTGTATGTATATACCACATTATGTTTATCCATTCATCTGTAGATGGACACTGGGTGACTTCTACATTTTGACTATTGTGAATGATGCTGCTACGAATATGGGTGTACAAATATCTCTTTGAGACCCTGATTTCAACTCCCTTGGGTATGCACCCAGAAGTGGAATTGCAAGATCAGATTGTAATTCTATTTTTTAATATTTTGAGGAGGTGTTTTCCACAGTGACTGTACTATTTTATATTCCCACCAATAGTCTACAAGGGTTCCAATTTCTCCACATCCTTGCCAACACTTTCCTTTCTGCTTTTTTTTTTAAAAGTAGCCATCCAAATGGGTGTGAGGTTGTATCTTCACTTCACTTCACTTCACTTCAATGGTTATGCTTTGGTTCTCAGATGATACCTTAGTGACTAATTTACTTTATTATTTGCAGAGAACCAAGGGTGTGGCCCTACAGCATTGCACAAAAACACCAAACATCTAGGCTGGGACCCAAACGGAGCCACGGAGGCATCACCGGCTATTGGCCCTAAAGGTCACCTTCCTTGTTACAAAGATTTGCCCTTAGGCGGCTCTACTCTAACGTAATTTTTCAGCTTTTAAACTGAGCAGAAACATAAAAGAACATGGGGCAGGGAGTAGGGGTGCTGGGGTGGGGGTTCCGTACATCTCACAACCTTACTCTTGTTTACTAAAAATGTGTAAACTGAGAAAGAACTTCGGGGCTACCTGTAAAATGCTCTCACTCCAATTCCACGATTCCTTCTTGCTATCCCCCTTTATACCAACAGCGCCCTAAAACTGGGGCAAAGTAAGAATGCCTTCCTCACCTCCTCTAACTTCAGACAGAACCAAGAAGAGGTTAAATCAGTTTAGGCCTCAACTAGAAATCACAGAAAGTGCAGAACTATCACTCAAGTATCATCTTAATTGAAAAATCAGGGCATTTGTGGTGGACTGAATAATGACCCCCCAAAAAAATATCCACCTGTGAATGTTACTTTATCTGGGAAAAAGGACTTTGCCGATGTGATTAAGGACCTAGAGATGGGGAGAGTACCCTGGATTATTCACGTGGATGGCAAACGTCATCACAAGGGTAGGCAAGAAAGTCAAAGAAAGAAGTCCATGTGAGGAAGGAAACGGGGGAAGGTAATGCGATGCAGCCTTGAGCCCAGGGACAGGGACCGCTCCCTGAGGCTGGGGAGGGCCAGGACGCGGATGCCCCTCCGACACCCGGAAGGGACCCGGCTCCCAGGTCCCTTAGGGTTACTCCGTTGAGGCTCATTTCGGAGTTCTGATCTTCAGAACGGAACAGAATACATTTGTGTGCTTTAAAGCCACTATGTTTGTGGAATTTGGTACAAGAGCCACAGGAAACAAACGTGGCCTCAAAACCTGCCTACTTTATTCCATACCCTTTGTATGTGAGCCTCGCGACGGGAATGCTATGAGGCCCTGATCTCTTTGTCTCCAGGGAGGCTGGCTGGGACCGAGGGCAAGATTCCTGCAGAGCTGCCCCAAGGCCCTCAGTTACCCCAGGTGCCACATAAATATTGTCCTTTTCTACTCCTGTATCATGAAGAAGGGTGCGGAGCCCTGAAATAATAAAGGTTGCAAGTATGAAAGAACCCAGGAATTAAAGTTTCAAACCTCATACTTAAAAGTTCCCGAACACAGTTCATCAGATAGATATGAGGAAGAATCAAAAAGGGTGAGCACTCCTCTTGATAACCCACAACAGGCCTAAGCAGCCTGGCTTACTCCTTACCGCCCCACCCCCAACTCTGCTTATCTCTAAGAAACTGCGTGGCCTGCAGATAATAGTTCCCTCCGAAGAAGGAGTCAGTTAAAACCAGCTGAAACCTACATGGCCACTGGGAGACCTCAAATCTCATTATAATCAAATCTCCATACTAATCGACACACCCACCAGCACCATGACAATTGTCGATCACCCTGACAATAACCAGAAGGGACCATAAAAGGACAGAAAAGAGGTGGAACGCTGATGCTGGAGAGAACTACCATCCCCTTTTCCCAGAAAGATCGTGAATATTCCTTTTTCTACCCTCCTGCATGAACAACTTGTCTGCCCCAAGTCTAAAGGAGAAGTTGATCGGAAAGCCAATATGCTTCCGCTTCTCCACTGTCTGGCCATTGAATTGTTATTTGTTTTTCTGTACCCCTACTTTTAATAATGGATAGAACAATTGCATTAAGCTTGTGCTCAACAAAAGAGAGTCCTGCTTGGGGGTCTCAGAAACAGGGCTTCGGCCCCCTGGGTTATCCCATGAATTCAGTCTTTTAGTATTGCTATTTGGTAAGCTGCGCTTGAAAACTGCAGCTGAAGGGGCAAAATGTTGTGATGGTTTCCTAAAGCAGCCTTTTGTACTCTGCTGCTCCATGCCCAGGAGCCTCTCCCAGCCTCCCTCCCTTGGCTCCTGTCCTCTGGGACCTGGGACTCAGTGGCCACCAGAGCTTGCCTGCCACAAACCTGATGGGTAGAGAAGGGTCTCCGGCGTCCCACCAGTCTTTCGGGGGGCTGATATACATGCACCACAGCTCCCAGCTGTACCCATGGGCCGAGTTCTCATACCGCTGCACCTCAAAGGTGTCCTGCTTGATGTTGTCGATGGACGGGAGGATCACCCGCTTCCGGTTCTCCTGGATTCGGGATAGAACCGGCTCGGCCCTGAAACACAGAGAAGCAGAAATAAAATCTCTCTCCTGAAGTAACTCACACCTCAACATGCACAAATCCCCCAGGCCACAGGAAATGAACAGAAGCAATGTAGCTAAAGGTAGGGCTTTGGCAGGCTGGAACTTAGATGGAAACTGAGGCTCCCGGAGCAGCCTGCCCCAGTTGCATCATGTAACTCAGGCCCTTGCCCGTGGGGGAAGCGCACATGCTGACATTTGCAGGAAAGGCCTGGAGCAAGACTTCAGAAAGTACCTGGCTTGTCTTTTATGCCAACAGCGTAGGCCAAAGTGAGGCCATCTGACTCTATGACTGCCTTGCATTACAGCTTTACACTGTGTTTTCAGTTTCCCCTCAGGGCACTGGTGGATGCCTCTTGTATCTTCTGTGGAAGCTGAATTCCCTTTCCCAAAATAGGTCACTTCTGCTCTGGATGGCCTGGTTTTAATAAGCTTCTTTGTGTGTGTGACTATTTCAGTTGTTTTAATTGATTATTTAATTGATTTCTTAAAAGGGATCTAATTGAATTGGTTAGCAATGGCCACCGGATGAATTAAATGCAAACGCAGGCAGAATCCTGCCTCCTAGTGAGCCTGCCCCTCACTGCTGTACTGGAGACAGGCAGGGAGCTGGCCGGAGGTTCTAGGTGTAGCCCTGCTGGCGTAGGGAAAAGCAGATGGTAAGACACCCTGCCAGTGTGTGTCTGTGCGGCAGATGTAGGAAGGGGTCGTTCCCTACATTCGGGAAGGAGAAGATGGCTCTCACAAGCCAGGACATTAATCTCCCCACTTAACATAGAGCGTGAGCTCTGGAAAAGAATCAAGTGAAAATCCCATTCCTCTGCATTATTTGGAAGAATAATGAGAATGCTCTGCCGACATCCCATCTCTTTTCATTTGCAGCTATTGAATTACCTGTTGGCTCACCTCATCTTTCCATTTAAAATGAGCAATAAAATATATGCTGGACCATTTACTGCCTCCAATACTTTTGCTCACAACATCTCGGCTGAAGCCAAATGGGATGGACTTTCCACAGCTTTGAGCCATGCTTCCGTGCTTTGCCCCCTCCAAGTCTTCACTCACACTGCTCTCCATCCAGGAATGCCCTTTCACCAGTGGCAGGAAGCCTGACCACCTACCAAGGCTTATTAGATCATATGCCACTGCTTCCAAGAAGCCTTCCCTAATTTCCCCCGGTAGGAAGGCTCTCTCCTCCCTTTCGACTCTTAAACCATCTTCTCCATCTTATTCGAGTGACTCTGGTTACATGATGCATTTGCTAATCTTTGAACACACATTTTTCCTAATAAGCAAATGATAGTTCATACTTATGATTATTTACTACAGCTTGGGCACCATTCTAAACGTGTCTCATGGGCTGACTAATTTAAATCTCACGACAGTCCCATTTCAACAGATACTGTGGTCACCATTTTACAAATGAGAAAACAGAGTCCCAGAGGGAGATTGAGTCACTTGCCTCAGGTCACGTACCCAGCTGGTGCAGAACCAGGTTTCTAACCCAGATGGTCTGACTTCGGCCCTAACCTTAAAACTCACTGCCTCTTTGAATGGGTCACACTTCCTCTAGAGTGGTCTGGTGCTGTGAATTTAGAAGCATCCAGTTCAGTCCATCTCTTTGAGGTACAAGTTATTGAGCAGGGGGACAGAAAACCGTGTCCAAATATTGCTTCCGAAGTAAGGAATTTGATCTCCAGTCTGCGATAGAATATACAACTGTTCCCCGTAATTTGCTCCCCATTTCCAGGGGACGTCCTGATGGGTATACTCTCCCCCTCAGCCCCCATCAATGCTTAGCTTGGACATAGGACTAGCTTTGACCAGTGGGATGTAAGTAGAAGTGACAATGTCACAACAGAGCAGAAACTTTCATAGCCATTGCAAGGTTCAGCTGTTGTTCTTTTCTCTGGGTCACAAACATCCCACAGCTGACCTACCACATGGCCAAGACAGAAACCTCTGCCATCATCAGGAGGGTGGAGATTACAGCTGCAGCATAACTTAGCGAAAGCTGAGACACAGTGTCTGCCCGCCAATGAGGAAACACAAGAAACGTATGACGATAACAATGATGCGCCAAGTAGCCAATGGACAAATTTCGCCATGCTTCCCAGTTTTATCCCAGACTATGGTCTCGCCTTCTTCTCCAACCACCTCCTTCTCCATTCCCCCCAGTGAGTGGCCTCAGGGGAATCAGGGTCAGTGTCCCACCTCCTGACCACTCCTGACCACACTGAGGGCCCCTAGGGTTCAGCTTATGACCTACCAGCCAGCAGTGAATTCCACATGGGCATCAAAGAAGCCCGTGACCTGGCCGGTGGCTGCCTTCCAGCCCTCGATGCGTGCTCGGATCAGGCCCTCTCTCTTTTGATTGCGCACGACCTTCACCAGCCCTGGGTAGCGTTTGTGGACGTACTCCTCCAAGGGGGCCTTCAGCTCCTCTATAAACAACAAAATACAAGAAGGTCCATACTTGTCATTTCAAATATGTGTCCAACCCACTGTGCTGCCAACAGATCTTCAGTACGTTCAGGAATTGCAGAAAAATTTGCACGTTAATAACTTTAGTAGATAAGGCAACTCAGCCAGTGTGAGTCAAAAGACATCTGTGACACACCTGCCCAGGACGGTCATGCCCTTTCGGCATCTAACGTGTACACCTGGGTAGAATTGAGGCCTGGTTTTTACATCTCCACTGCTTCAGACTGGCAGACATCCTCTAAGGTTTCTTTTCTTTGAGGCCCACTGTCCTTCCCTGGCCAGCATTCCTGTCCTCCCACTGTCCCTTGGTCCTGTTTATCAACTGCTCTATGGGTGTTTCTATCTGCACATACCCTGGTTCTTCCAGTAGTGTCCTAAGTGATCCAGACACATAGTCTTGAACCAGGTGCAATGTTAGCAGGATTAGCGCTTTGCTCTCCGGATGTAAAATAAATCATTGCCCAATAATGAATACGCTACATGGGGCAGAGGTGATGCTAACAGAGATTGCACACATCTTCTGCGACAAGCACGTGGTGTGAAGTCCTTTATTTATATCATCTAACATAATCCTAACAGCAACCCAAGGAAGCTGCTAGATTAATTCTATTAGTTACCTAGATTAATTCCGCATCGCAAATTAAGAAATAGTCTCAGGGATGCGAACCTGCCCCAAGGTCACATACCTAGTAATGGAAGAGCTGAAACACAGGCCAAATGTTTCCAGTTTCACAGACTTCAAGGCTGATACCTTTGTGTACAAAAGATCGCCAGATGTATGGGGCCAGGAGAGGCTGGCAGAAAAAGGGGATTCTTAGAAATGCACACTCTGAGGGTCCGCCCCAGGAGAGTCAGTCTCATGCTATAGGGCGCTGACAGGTTCCAGGAGCAGCCCAGGGGATTGCAGTAACAGAGGTCCCCGACAATACTTTAGAAGGCTTTTTAGAAGACCTCTGAGTGTGCGCTAATGAAACCCAGAAAAGCTGTATTTACAGATACCATGCAGAACTCTCGCATCCTAATTACAGAGGGCAAGTTTTGGCGAATTAAAGCTATACATTTGCCGTACACATGGAGGCTGACCTCGCCAGGTCATGGCTGTTGTCCCTGGGAACGATGCCACCTTCCAAAATATGAGAAAGTAAATTTCTGTTAAGATACCCAGTCTCTGGTACTTTGTTATGGCAGCCCTAGCAGACTGACACGGAGAGAGAGTGGTATTTGTTTGGAAAGGGTTAAAAACGGGGCCTGGGTGGGGAGATGGCAGAAACCTCTACCGAGACATGGCCTGCGACTGGGAGTGCAGACTGGAGTTGGGCTGCCTTGGATTCAGAACTTAGTGCTGGCATTTATTACCTGGGTGGCCCTGGGAAATTCGGCCATACATCCGTGCCTCAATTTACTCATCTACAGAAGGGGGACCCCAGAGGGTTACGGGTGCCATCATCCCAGAGCTGGTAAGGAGGCTGGTAAAGAAGCTAGGCTATGGGCACCCTCTGCTTCTTCACTCACCATGAATTAGAAAGATGACCAAGCAAATGGCACTGGGGTGGCCCAAAGAATGTTCAGCTTCTACAAACCATCTACTATATTTTGGCTGGGCTTTTCTGTGTGTTAGTTAAATTTCTTGGAATAATAATTCTAGCCAGAAGGTTAGGCAGGTCATGACCATTTGGTTTTTCACTTATTCCCCACGAGTGCTGGGGACAAAAGGACACGCCTTGGGAGGCACTGGACCATGTATGGGCACAGCACCCATGGAAGGTGCAGTGGCATCCTGCCTTCCCACCAGGGCTGGCCCCTGATGGCAGCAACTTGGGAGAGAACATTCTGAATGCTGAGCACTGAACGCCATGCCAGGAGACCCACAGGCACTGTTAACCCTTAGCTGTCAGACGACCTGGGACCCTGTTTTGACTCTGCCCAGTAACTGGATGTCAGTTCCCGACCATGCCAGTCACCATGTCTAAGTGTCAGGTGGTCTCCTCCTTTGTTTAGCGATTGTGAGTGAGACATCTGGGGGGAGAGAGAACGTAGGACAGACATTTACAAGTTTGGCAAAAGGCACTGTGGTTCACTACCACTGCCATTCTGTATCTCAAGGTTCCTGAGATACGGACATTAAAGGGCTTTGAGACATAGAAGGGGACAAAAACATAATGCCCAAGCATTTGGTAGTACCCTACAGCTTTTAAGAATGAATGAGATTTTACATAAAATTATATGCATGCCATAAATGCTATTTCTAATAATAATTGGTCTATTAATATTATTAATGTAGATCATTTTTATAATTTCTCATGAACAATATCTTGTCATTCTAGTTAGTCAATACCATTTTAAAGTCTGAGGCCCACTGTGCATGGGTGACACCAGCTTCGCTCTTACATGGTTCAGGGATACATTGTTTCACGTACAGCTGAGGTGATGGCCTCTGGGATTCTGGGGAAAATGTCACCATGGCACTAGCAGGGCTCAAGAACAAGTGACACTGAGCAGGCTTTTCTTTCCAGCCCCAGCATGTGAATCTGCACCCTGCAAGGTACTGGCTTGGGGCCCTGCCTGGACTCAAAATCAACTCAGACACAAGTGCTCTGTCAAAATGCTTACAATCCAGTTAAGGAGAGGAGATATATACAAAAAACTGCAATATTTAGTAAAACAAGGGAAATGAAGCCAAAGGCCAAAGGCAAAAAAAAAAAAAAAAAAAAAATGGCCATGGAAGGAAAGTGCTGTGAGGGGTCACAGAGGGAGACATTCTTCTGGCTGGAGGTGTTCACAGAGAAGTTTGTGTTTAGTTAAGCAGAGGTTTGAACCTGGGCTCTCGCTATTCCAGTCAAAGGACAGAAGCATTAAATTGGATCTACAGAATCACCAGGGTCTGTGAGCTTGGCAAGATGTTCTCAATTAGAAAAGAGGGAAAAAGAGAAGTAGAAAAACAAGTTGATGAGTTCCCCTGGGGGCAGGTCGAAGTGCCTGCAGACATTCAGGGATAGACTGCTGAGCCTAGTCAATGGTCCAGAAGTGAGATGAAAAGGGGCAGAGTGTTAGGGACACAGTGAAGAGAGATGATGGCTATGAGAGGGGGAGAGTTCCAGGAGAGGGAGTGAAGAAGACTAGAACCGCACTTTGGGAAACACATGTATTGAGGAGGCAGGAGGACAAGCTAGAGGTTAAGACTGGCTAGAAACAGCCTCAAAGAGGTTGAATCATATCAAGGGTAAAGTTTACAAAAAGAGACTATGTGCATTCCCTTCACAAATATGTATAGAGCACCTACAGGGCTGAAAATAATGCAGTTCTTATCCTCAAAGACTTAACTCTATGCCCAATGTCCAGGAAATCATATGCATTCGAGAAAATAAGAGCTGAGAGCAGACCATTGCTTTAAGCAAATAGTAGGCTCCTGATGGGACCAGTGAGAAAAAGGAATTCCCTTCTGGGTGAATCTGGGCCCTGTGGGTAGAAGGGGATCAGTAGGACAGCTCAGGAGAGAGTTCCAAAAAAGCCAGTCCTGGTGGAACATGATTGTGACAGCCCAAATTTCAACACAGCCCAGGGCATTGGTGTGTTGAGATTTGGAAATTGCCTTAAAGTGAGAGAACCCACAAGTTAGCCAAGTAAAAACAAGCTCCCAGGCTCCCCATGTAAGGAAACAAATCCCCAAATGTCACACTTAACAAAAAAACCCATTCTAAGATGTTACCATAACAGTAGGAAAAACGCTTTGAGTAAGAAGTGTCATCCTTAACAAATGAACCCATTCTACCACAGTACAATAACTGTAAGAACAACATTTTACATAAGATTTTTCTCACTGACAAACTCAGAGAAGAAAACAAAAACTCATTTCTGCAAAAATAAATGTTTACCTTCCAGTGTTATAAAATCCAATACTAAATTGGTCTAGAGCCATTTGGGAATCCTTGTGTTTGTTAGCTTTTGGTAAATAGCATTTGGAGAGGTCAACAGGGAAGAAGCAAATACTGCCTGTGATCAGAAAGGACCGGAGGGCAGATATATCTGCTCCTTAACAATAAAAGAAACACCTGTCATCCAGGCTTAAGGAGTACACATTGACAACAAGAAAGTTACAAACAGAACTAAAGCACACAAAAAAACACCATTATTATGGGATTATATTTAGATCCTGCACTTTGAGTGATGTTAGAGAATACATAATTACTCCCCATTCCCTTGTCTCCAAGCCCTGCTCAGAAGCAAGTGTCGACCTAGCAGACACATCTCCACCTGCTCCCCAAACCAGTGCATGAACGTCAGTGCCACACAGACGTACATTTGGAAGAGGCCATGCCTGCTAGGGTTGGACCATGTCAGTGTTAATGTAGGAAGTTAACTAGTCTTTAATAAAGGAAGTGAAGAGAATTAGATATTGAATTTAATAAATGGGGGAGCATAAGCCTGTTTGCTTTACCAAAAAGCTACAGATTCACATCCCAGGGGATCATAACACTGACCTTTCAAGGGGGTTTAACACTCCTCCCTTCCTCACTCTGGCACCAGATTGTTGAGGGTCACAGAGGGAGGTGCTTGACCATAGAGGCCTATCAGGCTAATTAGGGTGTGGACCTATCAAAAAGCCTGTGAAAGCTTGGGAGGTTGATGGGGTATTTTGAAAAAGCATCTGGTCCATCCCAAACCTAAGTTAATATAATCCAATCCCAGGGGAACAAAGAAGCGCTCTCTCTCTCTCTCTCTCCCCCCTTCCCCCACCCAGTAAGGCACTCACCCCGCGCATTCATGTGCTCTCTCTCACCCAGGAGCATGTGACCATGTGGGTCTAGCAGCTACCAGAACCCACAGCCAACTGCATGGGCTCCAAAGGACTAAGCTTTAATATGAAGCAGGCTCTCTGGACACTGGCTTATGTTTTGGCCTTACTGAGGACACAGTTGGCCTTTTTCCATGGTGGGTTGGAGGGAGATGGGACACTGGAAACCCAGGGGCAGATTTCTAGATAAATAAACCATCTTGCCACACCACAGTCTCCATGCATGGGTCCTTAGAATGCTTTCCTCACAATCCCACGGAAGAGCCTGGTTCCTACCAACAACATTTGTATCTCTCAACCTTCACAGTTATCAAGTCTTGATGATGAGACTTTATTGAATATTCTAATTCTCCCTTAAGATATGGAAACTTGGGTGAATCGGTCTAAGCTTCAGCGAGTGTTTCTCAAACTTTTACCTGCACCTGCATCACCGACAAGTCTGGAGTGTGATCCAAGAACTTGTATTTTTAGTGAATTCCAAGGGGTTGCTGCTGCTGCTGTTCTAGTGAGCACATTCTAGATAGGTCTGGCTTAGAGTTGGCCCCCTGCCCAGCCCCACCTGCAGTGAATCAGCCCCTGTGTGTGGAAGAGGACTCATCCAAAAGAAGCAGGTGTCCCAGAATCCCAGCGTTGCCACTACCCGTCTCTGTTTTTCCCACAACCTGGGCCTCCTTGTCCTGACTCATCTGCAAGAGTAAGCCCCCTGGAGATGACCTCAGTCTATATAATGAGGGTTTGTCTTGTCATTTCCAAAACTGGGGTCCTGATTGCTAGCTACCCCTGCATGGAACACCCTTATACTTGGGTGATTCCCTTGACAAGGACCTCATGTGTTCACGGTGATGGCTCTTACTCTCACTATTCCTCTTACTACTGCTATCAGTGCTACAATTATACCAATATGACTTCTGCCACCATCAGTGCCAATGTCACCATGACAGCCACTTATTACCAACCCTCCTCCCTGCCAGCAGTTGCCAAGGTTTGGGCATGCTGCAGCTGGGAATGCATAGGTTGTGAAACCTAGGACAAGAACATAGCATGCATAGCATGTTCTACTTAAGAAGAAAAGATGGCTGCCTCATAGCCAGTGCTCCTCAGGGCGTGGTCCTTACCTGGGAATCAGCTGGGAGCTTGTAAAAAGGCAGGTTTCTAGACCTGCTTTAAGAGTTTCTAATTTAGTAGCATTAGTGGGGTTGACCAGCACTCCAGATGCTTCTCCCACAATCCCAAAGCTTCTCAAAATCACTGGCTGTTTTTGGGGGTTTTTTTAATTGCTTTTACTGCAGTCAAATATACTCAACCTGAAAGTCATCGTTTTGACCACTTTAAAGGCTACGATTGAGTGGTGTGCAGTACATTCACCGTGGGGTACAATCAATCATAAGCACTGTCTAGTTCCAGGACTTTGTCATCGCCACCAGAGAAACCCCGCACCCAGGAAGCAGTCGCTTTCCATTGCTCACCCTCCTTCACCCCCTGAAGGTCACCAATCTGCTTTCCGTCTCTATGAATTTGCCTCTTCTGGATATTTCATGAAGTGGAAACATACACTATGTGGCTTTTATGTCTGTAAGCTCTAGGCAGTTTTGAAGGTGGAAAGGAAGAGGTAAAGGGAATTTTTCGTGTGAGTTTAAACCCCTACGACTTGCTGAAGATCTGAGTCCATGTTCTGTTGCTAGTTAGTTTCTCTGATCCCTGTTTTGATTGTTGGTCCCTGACTTCCAATAACCAGATAACCACCAATGGCGATCAGAGAAGCTAACCCCCCAAAGCTCCTCCTGACTCAGGGAAGGGGGCTCTGACCTGTCTGAGGGGAGGATCCAGTCCTTGGATCTGTGTTCATTCCTCTCCTCCAGCTCCCTGGTTCCCTGATGGGATCTTTCAGCTTGAGGACCTTGACGTAGCTCAGGGGAGAACATGGTCTTCGACACAGGGTTTCAGCACAGACATTTGTCATGATGCTATATAATTCTTCAGTGTCTTATAAAATACTCAATATTGTATACATGTGAGAATGATGCCATAGAAAGAACACTGAAATAGGCTTAAAATACCTGGATTTTCAGGTATGCCTGGTGACATCTTTATGTTTGAAATAACCAGCAGAATAAATGCATAAAAATAGCCACACAATGGCCAATAATGAATTTTTAAAAATCTTTCCAACAGAGAAAGACAAGCATTGTACGGCATCACCCATGTGTGATCTAAAAAATTAAACCTACATAACACACAGAGTACAATGTTGGTTACCAGGTGGTGAGGGGGAGTGGAGAATAAGATCGATGGTGTTTAAGGCTACAAACTTAAAACGAGTGGTAAATAAGCCATAGAGCGCTAATTCTCAGTATAATAAATACAGACAATACTGCACTACACAGATGGTCCCCGACTTAGGATGGCCCGACTTACAAGTTTTTGACTTTTGATGGTGCTAAAGTGTATTTTGAATTTTGAATTTTGACCTTGGCCCAGGACAGCAATGTGTAGTATGACACTCTCTCCCCTGATGCTCAGCAGAGGCAGAGAGCCACCGCTCCCAGGCAGCCAGCGACCAGGAGGGTCAACATCTCACTGTACAGTGTGCTGTGTAGTCAGCGTTTCTTGGATATTGTGCTCTGAGCGTGTTTAAGGTAGACTGGGCTATGCTATGATGTTTGGTAGGCTGGGTGTATTAACTGCATCCTTTTTGACTTAGGGTATTTTCAACTTACAATGGATTTATCAGGATGTCACTCGATTGCAAGTGGAGGAACATCTTAAGTGTGTAATGCGATAAATACCACTACACCATATATTACAATATATAAATGTGTCTAAGCGACACACTGTGCCCCTTAAATTTATACAATATTGCACATCAGGTTTATTCAATTGAAATTTTTAATTCAAAAAAAAACTTTTAAAATGAAAAACGGGAAGGTGGAGAAGCCTGATGCGTACACTAGTTATGCTGCTTCTGGGTTTCTCACCTGTCAAATGGAGCTAGAAAGTTCCAGAAATTAATGAAAGTTTTGTGGGACCTGAAGTTTAGACAAGCCGGAGCAGCTTCTTTAAGAAAAAGAAAAAAACATCTCTCTTCCGTAAATTCCACGAAGACAAAGCACATGTGAACACACTGTTAGGCCTCTCTGCCCCCTCCCAGAGGGCCTGGAGGGGGCCCAGCAAGGGAGGGACCGCACAGCATACGTTTCATGTCCATTACACCCTGGCCAGGCTGACTTCCCTGACGCAAAGCTCCTTTTCTGCTGACAGTTACTGCTTTTCAAACATTTATTCACTGGTTAAATATGAAAGGGGAACCAACCTCAAGAGTGTTTTGGAGGGTGTCACAATTAGTTGACGTTTTGAGTCAGCTTGGTTAGCAACACAAATATTTCCCAGAATGGCTAACCAGACTGACTGAAAACATCAACTAATCATGACACCCTCCAAAACACCCTTCAGGTTAGTTCTCCTTTCATATTTAACCAGTGAATAACCTATCTTCCAAACTCATAACATTCCGCAATTTTTGTTTTAACGTTTACTGAGTCCTAATTAAGTGTGACTTACTGTCATAACCGCTTGACCTCTATCAACTCGTTTTACAATTGTAACAACTCTGTGAGGTAAGGGGGGGTATTAGCCCCATTTTGTGGGTGAGGAAACTGAGGCACAGAGAAGCGAAGGATTTGAGGAAAGCTTGTTGGCACCGCGCCTGCACTCCCGGTCATTCTGCCTCCGATTCCTGTGGATGTGATGCTGTGAAATCTGCAGCTGTCTATCGGTTCATGGGGAGCCGCGCCTTGCAGGTCAGAAGTCGAGGCCGGACCTAGGCTGCTCCTGGAGCTGGCTCTCTTTGAAACTCTCAGGGCCCACGCTTGCTCTGACCTTGGCGCATGCATCTGCCTCTCCAGGTAGCTGTCCTCTGACAGTGGCCGGCCCTCTCCAGAGAAGAAGCCCACGGGCTGATTGAGGGGCTCAAAAGGGGTGGGCATCAGGGAGAACCTGCTTGCTTCGAACTCCTCCAGGCAGCCCCATCAAACTCTGGGGGGCAGCGGGGACACAAGAGCCATGGTTCCACTTCCACTGCATGGGTCTGTCTGGCTCTGAAATTCTGGCCTTTAAGGGCATCGATGGAGAGGAAGGGCACATGTGAAAATGCAGGATGAAATAACATGGGAGGCGGCTCTAGTGAATTTTTTATTCTCTGAGCATCTCTCAGCTTTGTGGATTAAATAATGCATGTTCTGACTATGGGAACAACAACAACAAAAAAGAGGTGAGAACAAGAAACTTCAGGAAGAATGGGGAAGATTGAAAAGGGATGTTTTTGCTGTGTATGAAAGCATTTTTAAAGGCGAGTCCACAGTGAGATCAAAGCAAGGACAAAAGAAAGCAAGAGACGAAAAGAAGTAAGAGATGTGAGGTGCAAATACCAAAGTGTTAAACTAAATATATCACATGGAGTTGTGCGTTCATGTGAGGCAGCTTGAAAAGGAAAGCCACCTCTGCTTTCAATTCCTTTGTTAAGAAATTCCTCTCTACCACTTCTTCCATTTAAATTTCACCTTTAAAAAAAGAGATACAAATAGCCCAAACCAATGGATAAACAAACCGCATAACACCTATAGGTGATTCCTCCAAGTTGTTCCCCCAAATTACAGGACTATTCTCCTATCTTGCCCCATCAAAAGGCAGTCAGGAGTCTGGTATTTGCAGCTGATTCTAATAATAACATGTGAATTTAAGCGATAAAATTTGCCTACAGGCTCCAGTGTGTTTTTCTTTCATTATGTTTCTTATTTGCCGCGATATTGATTCGGAATGCTCCGAAGCTAGCAAACCTCTTGTTTGAAATAGCAAAAGTCACAGTCATTAAGGGGGGGCGGGGGAGCTGGGGGGCGGCGAAGCAAAATAGCACACAAGACATGTGAAGTCCCAGAGAGAACGGGGTCACATCTCGGCGCCTGGCCACGTTTTTCTTTAAACACTGTTGGCAGCCAGAAATGGAATAATTAGAGCAAGGTATCTGGTCAGTCCACCCTTCTCTAGCATTGGGAGACTTCTGTAAGCAGAACCCTGCATTTTCCAAGGTCAAAGGCAGTGTGGATCCTAGGCACAAGGATTTTATGCATGCTCAACAAAACAAAACAAAACAAAACAAAACAAAACAAAACAAAAAACAGTGCATGTTATGTAGCATAAAGGTGTTCTATAAAGAGCAGCTTTTTATCAGGGTCCAAAAGGCCTGTAGAACCTGACATGTCTTTCCTGACCCAGGAAACGATCAAGCTAGATAACGTCTGGAAGCACAGGCACCGACCGGTCGGAACAGATGTCACCTGGGCCGCCAAACCCGAAAATGCTGGCTGAATAGCAGCTCTGCTAATACCAGCCCACCACCACACCTGACATTCCCACACTTTGCACTAATGTGGGCTGAAGATGCACAGAAGTGCTACTGATTTTAGGTGCACACAGACAGTGCACATGGTGGGAGTGTTTTAATCTAGAAAAAGATGAAAATGGAAAGGTCTCGAGGAGAAGGGTGCCACGGGGCCAGGTGTATTACGTGCTTGTACACCGAGCCAGGGTCACGTGGGGAGGCAGAGGCTCACCTGGCCTGCAGCAATCACCTTGAGCGGCTGCATGACATCAGGAGGAGTAGTTAATATGGATAATAAGAGTCCTCACCCAATAGGGCAGTTTGGGTATTTAAATAGATAACACTTGCTAAGTGCTTAGCTCAGTGCCTGTCACATAGCAAGTACTCAATAATGCTTAAAATTTTTACTCATTTTTATTACGCATATAGTTTTTTATATAGTGAAGGGAGGCTAGAGATGTCTTGGGAAACAAGGAGATGAATCATAAGGACATAGGAGGGGTGCAGGGCAGGGACTCAGTGGTAAACTGGAAGGGAGGAGGAAGCAGAGCCAGGAGGAAGTTTTGGAGGGGTCCGGGGGTGCTGGTAGGAGGCTTGGTTCGGGGACTGGGACTGCCGAGCTGGGGCTTCCGCTCCTGTAAATTCTGGCTGTGCTGCCACAGATAAGGCACTTGCCTCTCCAAACTTCAACTTGTTTTTAAAAATGGGTACCAGTGACCCTCTCCCAGTGTCAGAGAGTGTGGACAAGACCCAAGGGGACATGTGCTCAGTTAGCCCTGGCAAGGGAAAGGCTTGTCATGCTCGCTATCGTTTGCACCAAAGCCTCAGGGGTCCCTGGATGTCCTGCAGGGATAATTAACTAGCAGGCCCCATTGAGGCCAGACGGCTGATTGTCCTGTGTGTAAGAGAAGAAGGAAATTAGTGGCCAAGCAGGACCCATGATTCTGAAGGCCGCCATCCTGCCCTAAAGGGTTTGCTTTAGGCTGAGCTCTGGTCTCTGGCACAGGCCCTCTGAGAACACCCGAGCCCAGCCCGAGGCCAAAGAGCCTCTGTCTGTGAAGCTGACCAGAGCTCACAGCTACAGTGATCTAAAGACACTCATGTCATTGTCACCTCATGTTTCCAATACAATGAGATCAAAGCTCAAATGCTGTTCTTCCAAGAACAAAGGTGGCCTTCCTGACAGCGATTTTGGCCAACACCAGGGCTTCCTGGCCCCACCTCTCCCTCCGCCTTGCTGATCCCTGCCCCTAGCAGGGCCGTTCAAGGAGACTTCCGCATCCTTCCTGCTCTAAGTGTTGTCAGAAGACACCAAAGACTTGCCTGTTCACACTGTCCTGGCAAGGCCCTCCATCTCTCAATGGGACTCCCTCTCTGAGCCTCTAATCTGTCCATCGATCCCTACATATTGATCCTATCTGCACACTTCGGTCTATATGCCCCAAGCTTCCCTACCTCTAGAACTCGATTTCTGGGCTCTCCCCGCCGCCATTGCCACTTCGTCACACTTCCACACATTTAAGTTCCGTCTCTCGTAGTCCAACCCGAGTACCACATCCTTCACAAGGGCCTCATTTATTTCCCAACTTGTGGAAACACCACATGTAAATCCCACTGATGTTGTCGCATTAGGAGTCCATGGTATGCTTGTCCACTGAGCCCCTCCCTTTTTGGAGCTCTGTCCCATGGTTACCAGTGTGTGGTGGTTCTGTGTATGACTCTGCTGTCCTGGTCACAGCCGACAGATCCAGCGAAGGGCATCTGACCTGGACCGGAGCACCATTTCCCCTCTCTGGGCTTCCCCTATAGAGATACTCCTGTCCCTCTCCAGGGACTGGAGCTGTCATTACAATATCAATTTTGAGTTGTCTCTGCAGCCATACTCCCCTCCAGATGGCTTGGAGAACTGGAGGTGACAGGGCAAGAAGGGGCTCAGAGACAGCAGAGCCCCAGAACAGAGGACCTTGGCAGTGTCGGAGTGCCTGGGTCTGACTTCCCCCTGGCCTAGCCTCACTACTCTCTCTGGGCTGTGTCGGACACTCTGTCATTTTTTTATTGTTGGGTCCCCGTCTAATGGGCACCCAAAGTCTAATGACAGGGCAAAACTCTCAGCATACTTTTTGGATTGCCCCTGGTGCTGTTGGAATGCAACCTATTCCTCTGGGGGAGAGGCTGGAAGATTACAAATTAATCAGATATTTTTAGAGAGATGTCACAGGAATGGAATAAATGACCATAAAAAGCTTTCTTGAACATGTGTTTACCATAATTCAAGCAATTGTACTCGTGGATGCTTATCTTAGTGAAATGAAAATTGATTTTCACACAAACACCTGCACATCAATGTCCACAGCAACTTTATTTGTAAAAAAAAAAAAGCACCCAAACTGAAACAACCCAAACAGGCGAAGGAGGGTTTGGCAAACTGTGGCAAACCCAAAGCATGGAACACCGGGCAGAAATAAAGAGGAACGAACCCATGGTGCTCACAGTGACTTGGATGGACCTTAAGAAACGTATCCTGAGTGTAAGAGTGTAGTACAAAGATGTACTTGATGTACTATATAGTTCAATTTATAGCACATTCTTGAAATAACAGAAGTATAGAGATGGAGACCAATTTAGGGTTGTCAGGGGTCGGGGTGGGAGTGGGGGCTAGGGGTGGTAATAAAGGAATAGCATGGGGAAGCTTTGTTCCGTATCTCAATGGTGGTAGTGGTTACAAGAATCTACACGTATGATAAAATTGTACAGACCCACCCACCTAAAAACGCATGCATGTTAAACTGGTGACATCAGAGGAAGCTCCCATTGTCCAAAGTCAACTTCCTGGTTGTGTTACCATACGGGAGTTCTACAAGATGTTACTATTGGAGGAAACTGAGTGAAGAGTACATAAGACCTCTTGTACCTTCTTGAAACTTCTTGCAAATTTATAATTATTTTAAAATAACAAGGTTTTCTGGTTGTTGTTATTGTTGTTGTTTTTTTAAGCCAGTTAGCATATGAAGTGTTAGCTGGGGTTCTCGTGTTATCGCCTGTGTAAAGATACACTCTCTCGCCCTTATCCTCTCCTCCGCACGGTCTAAACACACACAAGAAGAAATGTAAATGTACAACCCGTTTGTGATTACAGACCTACGGAGCAAATGCTGTCACACTGCAGTGATCTGGTTGGGGACAAAAACAAGTATCATTTCTGATTAGGAAGCTCTTTATAGGCAGGGGGAAAGGCAGGTGATGTTCTAACAGGGAAGCCTGGCCCTGCATGGAAATGTGCGATAACGAGGTGTCTCTTGGCTACCTCACTAGGAGCCACAACAACACAGGGAAAACGTTATCTTCCCAAAACACAAGACTCCTCCTATCTCTGCAATTATAAACCAAGAAGAAAAGCAAACAATGCCAGCGTGCTTCTCCAAAATCCCTTTTGAAAGTCCAGAGGGCATATGCTCTCTCTCTAAAGTTTCCTAACTCCAGCCTTCCTGCTTTCAACCTTTGAACGCGTCAACCGAGAAAAGAGCTTGATCAGGTGTGTGCGTGCGCCACAGGGAAATGTCAGTGACGAGGGGTACAGCTGCCCAGATCACTGAGAGACCTGAACGATGATTGCTGGAGATAGGTAGGTTTTGGAGCTCTAAACCGAAATAGCTATAGAGTAGAAGCCAAAATATGTACAATAATGCCAAACACAAAAATTCGCAAGATGATGTCAGACAAAGTAGAAAAAAGAAACCTGCAGGTGTGCAGTATAAATTCACCTATTCAGCAATCCCTGTAACCTGGCCATGTGGAAGGCGTTGGAACATAGCACAGAAAGAGCTACAGCTCTCTTCCGCAAGGGTCTTACGGTTCAGAGGTGGGCAAGTTCACAAATGCAACAGAGAACACCAAGTTGGAGCAGAGGCTAAGGGCTCCCAGTGTGGCCACTGCCAGGAAATCTGGGAAGGCTTCCCGGAGGAGGTGAGACAGAAGTAGAATGTCGAGTACAGAGCTGGAGCTAGCAAATCAAATATTACCATGAACACATTTAACAGTCACGCCCTTTCATATACTGCCAGAGTTTGAACGACGGGTTTTTGCAAGTATTATCTCTAAACCTCACAATATAAACCCTGCAGAAAATCCACTATTATCCCCAATTTACTCAAGGGCAGAGAAGATAAGCACCTTGGCCCAGACCACACAGGGTTTGATTTCACTTTTTCCTCCACAGGCTCTTTATTGCTTAAGCACAAGGAAGGTAATGAGGTAAGTTTAAAAAAAAGAAAAAAAGCAGTTAAAAACTATTGATAAGACTTATTTAAAAATTTCTTAAGGATTATAATAGTAGAAATGAAGAAGCCTCTAATGTTATTTTAAGGGCAACTCGAGGGCTGAAGTTACCCCAGAGGTGTGAAGGCACAGTAAACTTCCACAGGAATCTGGACTTCGCATGCCTCAGAAAGTGAACCTGATTCCTTTTCCAAACCCACCATTCTCACCACATTACTCTTCTTGATGAACATCACATCCTGCCCTGTCACCTTAGCCACGCTCTGGGCATCCTCTCTGACCCCTCCCTCCTCTTTACCCGCCTTCACAACCAAGCAGTCCTCCTGTGAGGCAGCCTCAGTGATTCCAAACCTAAATGCTGTTGCGTAGGAAAACAAGAAATTTCCAGTCAGTGGTCAAAGGATGGATTATTAAATAAACTGAGATAACCAGACTTTGAGACAAGAGTCTCTGAGCTAAAATTCTCTTAACTTGATATAAAAATACTTAATTGATTTAGAATTTATTTTTAAAAGAAACATTTATCTCTGAGAAAACACACATGAGTATATGTACCATCTAGGAATAATGAATGACTTTCTTAGGATACCATCAGAAGAAAAACACTGATTGATTTGACTATATAAAATGTAAAGTTTATGTTTGTCAAAAAATATCTTATTTCTTTTAAAGATTTTATTTATTAATTTTTAGACAGAGGAGAAGGGAGGGAGAAAGAGGGGGAGAAACATCAATGTGTGGTTGCCTCTCACATGCCCACTACTAGGGACTTGTCCTGCAACCCAGGCATTGACTGGGAATTGAACCAGTGACTCTTTGGCTCACAGGCCAGTGCTCAATCCACTGAGCCACACCAGCCAGGGCTATCAAAAAATACTTTAAACAGAGTAAAAAGCACAAACTGAAAAAATACCTGTAAAATTAATAGAAAGGAGTTTAATATATACGAAGTTTTAAAAAATCAATGAACAAATAGTTCAAAAGAAAAAGGAATAAGGGGTTATCAATAGACAAACCCCTAAAACAGGAATATAGTTAAGTATATGAAAAGGTGTTCATCATCACTAATATTAAAAAAATGAAGATTTAAAAATGATATGCCAGTTTTCACTTCTCACAACAGCAAAGGCGACAACGATTAATAAGTTGTGGTATTGGTGAGGAGACAGAGGGTACACTTTCATACACTTATCATGGGACAGTACCACATAGCTGGAGAACAATTTGTCAATTCACACTAAAAGTTCTTAAAAATGAATATGGAACTTTCAGGACAAGATAACGAATTTGAATCTGACATTGTCCCCTACTCAAAAGCCACTGAAAACTATGGTAAAGGGATTAAAAAACAATAATCAACAGATAACCTTCCAGGTCAGCGAAAACATGAGAGATGCCAACCACAGCCCTGGGAAACATGGAAAGCAGGTTCACGGGGTAGCCACAGTGACAGCTGTGTCAGACCCACATGCGGTCAAGCCAGGAAGTCCAACCCAAGCTCTCAAAGAGACAGAGAGAGAGAGAATAAAAAATACATGCTAAATTCTCCATTTTAATTATTTCTAAATGTATGGCTCGGTGGCATTAAGTGTAATCACACTGTTGTGCGACCATCACCAACACCCACCCCCAGAACTTTTTCAGCTTCCCAAACTACACTCGATAAACAGTAACTCTCCATTGTCCCTCACCCAGCCCCTGGCGCTGTCCAATCACTTTTTAAGAAAGAGGGAATCACGAACAAACGACAGGTTCACTGGACATCCAAGGAAAGAGGCCAACGTGGGAGATAGGAATTAAACAGCAAAAAGAAAAAAGCAATTTATGAAAACAGACTATGCAGTGAAAAATACCAAAAATACAAAATAAAACATTATTAATTTCCTCCAAGCAGTAAAAAAAATATTGCTTCCATTAAATAAGAACAATATGCTATAAAAAGGAATTTTCAGAGAATAAAAATGAGCTCTTGGAAGTAAAATTATGATAGCAGAAATAAAAAAGTACTGAATAGAAGGAAAGAAAGATAAAATTGAAGAAAGCAAGCAAAGCAGAGCGAATGATACGACAGCAGGGAAAGATAAGAAAATTAGGGGTTCAGTCTAGGAGGTTTAATGATAGAAAATGGGAGATCCTAAAAGAGAGAATAAAAAATGGGGAGGAATTATCAATTCAATATTCCAAGAAACTTTCCTAAAGCTGATAGACATTAGATTCCAGAATGAAGCCTCTAAATGCCCAGCCCAGCGGATGATAATTCATCCACCCCAGGGCTCATCATTGTGAATTCCAAAATGCTGGGGACAAAATGAAGATTCCACAGGCTTCAAGGAAGGAAAATAAAATGCAAGGGATCAGTAATTTGGATATCACTGGTTCTTCTTTAAAAAAAATTAGAAGAAGAGAATGGCACAAAAGCTTCAAAATTCTGAAAGAAGGTAAGCTTTCCTCAGACCTAGATGATCTCAAAAGATTTTAATCTTCCTCGTTGTCTTTCTTAAGAAGCTTCTGGTTGTGTGTTTCACCAAAATAAGGACGTAAACCCAGAAAAAAAAAAAAGGCATGTAATTCAGCACAGGAGGGCAGCAGGGGAGATTCCCAGGAGCAGGATGAAGGGAGATCTGTGGTGCCAAGGGTGCACAGGCCCCAGGGCCACACGTCCACAGCAGAGCAGTACAACTTAAGACAGACACATTGAGGGTTGTAATTATGATCTTTCTTGCAAACATACCTCGCTTTAGGCTAAGGATAGACTATCTGGGTGAGACAAGGGCTTCTAAAATGAACTGATAATTTGTCCTCCAGATGCATGGTACTGACCCATTAGATGTGTATGAAAGTGTCTTTTTCTCTGTATCCTTGCCAACATTGAATCTTTGTCATCTTTGCTGTCCTGATGAAGGAAGTTATGTCCCAATGAGGATAGACTGTCCCCATTCTCTCCTATAATTGGATGTCCTGAACACAGGCTAAGTCTGAGCTCTCTCTACATGCCTGCTGCCTGGATCAGATGAGGACATTCATTTCATCCCTCAGATATGATCTGCTTTGAACTCCTCCTGGAGGTCAGGGGCAGAAATCACAGAGCGGCCATTCTGCCCATCCAGACTTTTGCCTTATACCCAGTACCGGGTTCACACAATACTGGAATGAGCCCATGTTTCCCTGAGCTGTCTCATGATTTAGCTGTCTTTTCCAGAAGAGGCTTCTGGAAACTCTTAAAAAAGCAAATACATCAATGTTCTTGTTTCTGACCTGGTAGGTTAACAAGCATTTATTAATAAGTACACTTAAAAAAAAAATAAAGGAGCCAGGAGAACTGAGCAAAAGGAAAAAGAAAGAAAGAAAAGGCATTCAGACTGGAAAGTAAGATTATCACTGTTTGAAGATGGGATGATACTATATATAGAAAGCTCTAAAGAATACATACACACACATGCAAAAAAAAAAAACTATTAGAGCTAATAAAAAAATTTAGAAAAATAAAAGGATATAAGGTCAATGCGCAAAAATCAGCTGCATTTCTCTACGATAGCAATGAACAGTCCAAAAAATAAAAAGCAATCCACTTGAAATAGCATGAAAAACAATAAAATATTTAATAATAAATTTAACCAAAGAAGTGAAAGATTTGTATATTAAAAACTACAAAACATTGTTGAAAGAGATTAAAGCAGGTCTAAGTAAATAGAAAGACACTCTATGTTTATGGATCAGAAGCATTTATATTGTTGTTGACAATACTCCTCAAATGGAGCTTTATGTTTGATGGAATCCCTAACAAAATTACAACTGCCTTTTTTTGCAGAAATGGACGAGCTGGTCCTAAATTTCATATGTCAATACACAAGACCCAGGTAGACAAAACAATCTTGAAAAAGAACAAGACTGGGAGACTCACATTTCCTGATTTTAAGACTTACTACAAAGGAACAGTTGTCAAGACAGTTTGGTACTGGTACAAGGTTAGGCACCTAGATCAATGAAACAGGAATTAAAGTTCAGAAATAAACCCTCCTCACATTGACGGTTGATTTTCGACAAGGTTGCCATGACCATTCAATGGGGAAAGAATGATCTTTTCAACATGTGGTACTGAAACAACTGAATATCCTCATGGAAAAATGTGACTTTGGGCTCTAACTTAAATCACATACAAACACTAACTTACAGTCAATAAAGACCTACATGCAAGAGCTAAAGCAATACGATTCTTAAAAGAAAACAGAGATGTAAATCTTTGTGACCTTGGACTAGGCAATGATTTCTTAGATATGACACCATAAGCACAAGCACCCAATGGAAAAGTAAACAAACGGGACTTCATCAAAATTAAAAACTTTTTGCATCAAAGGACGCTGTCAAGAAAGTAAAAAGACAACCTGTAGAATGGAAGAAAATATTTAGAGATGTATTTGCAAAAATATACTTAAAGACAATATTCGATAAGAGTTGCATACCCAGAATATGTAAAGGACAATTACAACTCAAAAATAAAAAGACAAATAAGCCATTTTCAAAATGGACAAAATATCTGAATAGACATTTCTCCAAATAGGACATACTAATAGCAAATAAGCACATAAAAAGATGCTTAAAATAGTTAGTCATTAGGGAAAGGTAAATAAATCCACAAGATGCCACCTGGTATCCCGATGGGGAGGATCGTGAGTGCTGAGATGGCAGTGGAAGCAGGGAGCTAAGGAGGAGGAAGGCGAGACTCAGAACAGAGCAGTGCAAGGCCTCGGGGAGAGAAGAATGCCGGCAAGGAAGCTGCCGACAATGTCCACCGTGGCCGGACTAGAGTAGGGAAGCGCCCACTGGATTTGGTGAGCCGTGATCACTGGCAAATTTTGCCCGAGTGACTTCAGTTTGATGTACAAGAGTACAAAGAACTGCACCTTACTTGGGCTTAACATCAGCCAATGTCCATATTCAAGCTTAATAAAACAAATTATTTTTTTAAAAAAACCAAAAACTAATAAGGGAAAGATCCTGACTCGCCTGTGCACACAGATCCAGTCACCTGGCTTCATTCACACATTCCCTGAAGCAATCTTTTCCTTCTCTTCTGAAAAAGCTTTTTATCTGGAATGGATGTGATAACATACGGAAGTGGGAGGGGCTATCGTTCCCACCCGTGCCAGTTTTGACCAGCCTGAGAACAGACCATTCCACCCTCATTAAAATGATGTTCCCGGAGCTTTTTTTAATACAAAGGGAAATGTCATGCTTCACAGTTCAGGGAGAAAACGAGAACATTGACTTCTTTCCACCATAGGATCGTGACTAGGTAAAATGTGCATTAAAAGAGAACATGGGCAAATGAGCAGTTGCCTCTGGCTAG
This sequence comes from Mormoops blainvillei, assembly GCA_004026545.1. NCBI lineage: Eukaryota > Metazoa > Chordata > Mammalia > Chiroptera > Mormoopidae > Mormoops > Mormoops blainvillei. Next base: position 124,071 of record PVJD01002116.1, read on the forward strand.
TCTCACGGGATTTGTTTTTTTCCAGTATGTGCTTTTCGATACATTTAAATTTTCACAACAAAAAGCATGGATTACTTCTAAGATCAGAAAAATGGGAAGGCTGGGAAAAAGTGTTTTAACAACTCAAAACAGAAGGTAAGCAAGGATAAAAATATTAATGCTTGACAAAGTAAACGCATGGCAAGAAAAAAATATTTTTTGAAGATAAAGGGAGCATCACATAATGGTAACAACCACCACTAATAATGAAGCCATGCAGATACAAATCTACGTTGCCAAAGAAACTGAAAGGATATAGAAATCAAACATTATTAGGATTATGGAAAGGAACAGTCATTGTACAAGGTGATGTTAAAACACCATTATCACAAAGACTTAGGAAGATAAACTCGGTCTATCTAAATACACCTAATTGATGTCTGGCAGGAATTCAATTCCATGATTACAGTGTGAGGATCTTTTGAAGTATATACAGAACATTTACAAAACTCAGTAATACTAGTCACAGGGAAAATCCCAATAAAGAAAAAAATGTTAAATTTCTCTTCCCATTAAAAGGGAAGAAACTTCTGGCCTGGAAAAAAATGAGAAGCTAGAGTTGGAGAAAGAAAAAAGAGAAGTGGCATTAATATAGCCCACCCCTGGTCCCCTAGGTATTTGAGGGGACAGGGAAGGGTGAAAGGGAATTAAAGTCATGGTCAGAATGGACCAAATACCTCTTCCTGCTTTTTCTTGCCCACTCAACATCTTCATTAAGCCTGACGTGTGAACCATTGAAATGGTACTTAACCCAGTGGTTCTCAAAGTGTGGTCCCTTCTCCAGGAGAATCACACCTGAGTTTGGGAGAAATGCAAATCCCTCTGTCCCACCCCAGACCTCCTAAAGCTGAACTTCTTCCAGGATGGGGCTCCAGAAGGCTCCCACGTGAAAGCATCTGATGCTAATAGTGTATAAACACCCCAGTTCTCTCAGCCCTTGAGCAGGTCAACTCTGAGGGGTGGGTTTTACACTGGCTCCCATAGTCCCCTTGGGATGAGGTTCCTGTCACCCAAAGTAGCAATCAACACGACACCCGCTTTGAGGGGTGCCTTCCCTTCCCAGTCCTAGGTTCCCACTCCCCTCTCTACTTTCCACTCAACTCTTTGTCTCAGGGTCTGTCTCAGGGGGAACCCAGGCTAAGACATCTATTTGAGACCCCTGCTCTCAGGAGCATGTGTTCTGGTTGAGGCTGGCTTGGCTGTCCATTCCTGCTCTCAGGAGCATGTGTTCTGGTTGAGGCTGGCTTGGTTGTCCATTTCTCTCTGTCTCTTGGCTGGGCTCGGCGGAGATTTCCTTGGGAGAGGGAACCCCACCAGCCTTGCGTCCTCACACCAGTTCAGTCCAGCATTTGCAGTTCCCTCTCTTTTCTGGGTCTACCAGCTCTTCTGAGTGGCACCTCCATCCATTCTGCCACTAGTCCCTTGCCCAAGAGTCAGCTACCAGCCAGGCTCTGAGGAGCAAAGTGCTGCCCAGAACCTGGAATGCGGATATGCAAGCCGTGGTGGGACCACATGCTACAGGGGGGTACAGGGTGCTGAGGCAGCCCCGAGCCTGGCTATCAGCAAAGGTTTCGAGGCCGTGACACATACGGATACCTGGGGAATGAGTGGGACTTAGCCAGCCAATGAGGGGTGGTGGGGAGCAGTAAGGACTCCATGCAGGGTCTGAAAGTGCTGCCGAAGCAAGAGGTCTGCACTGGGCGGCAGAGCGGGGTGCTGTGAGCCAGCCAGGGGCAGAGACTTGGCCAGATGGCGTAGAAGCTTCAAGGAACTGAAAAAAACTTCCTTCTCACAGGAAGACCGTCGATGTTAGTTTTAGAAGAATCTATAGATAATTAAATGGCCAGAGGTCAAGGGAGAAAAATAGGGATGTGAAAAATTCAGTAAGTGAGTTTTTTGTCTGCTCTCCTGACCTGGAGGCCCGGGAGAGGGCAGTGCCCTGGGTGGTGTATCGCAGAGTCCAGGGGCGCGCAGGCCCTTCATTGGCAGCTGTAATGCTGGTTCAGAAGGGGCGGGGGATGGCAGCTCTTGGGCCAATGAAACGTGGTAAGTTCATCCTGGAGCTTCTGAGGATTTCAGGTTTCAGACAGAACCTATGGTTCATCCTGCCACTTCCTCGCCTCTCCTAACCAAGAGCCCACAGGGTAATCCTTCTGGACGCAGGATGCTGATAGCAAGGGGGTTAGCCTGCCCCTTAATCCTGCAGTTGCTCAGAGATAAGCCTCCTTGGCCTTAAGCACCAACACTGGCTGGTTGTCTTTCCTGTTATCAGTTTGCGGGGACCTCTCCCTACAGTGAGCACAATGGAGTTTGTGAGCCGTGAGTCCATTCAAAGCCACGATTAGCCACACCAAACCCCTCTGCCACCTCGACACCAGGCCTTCATCTCCAAGGACCTCAAAGGATTTTTGCGACTGTCGTCCAGTATTTGCTGGCTTTATATTTTTAAATTGAACCATTATTCTTAACAAACCTAAACTCCAAAAGGCCTGCAAACACTGCCATTTCCATCTGCAGTCATTGTGGGCACTGTGGCCCAGAGGGGAATTATGAGCTAGACAGAATTGCACTTTTCCTTCTGCCTCTCAGAAAAGGACAACAGAGATGGGGTTGGGATGGGGAGTAGTGATGAATTCAGCCCTTCGATGTCACCTCCTTTAGTAATAGGAAGAGGGAAAATTAGTCTAGATACCTAACCAGCCATTTATCCTTAGAGCCCTGGAGGACTCGCGGAATAACGAACCAGCATTCGCCTAGACTGCTTCCTCTAAAGCACCTCCCGGGAACAGGAGGCCGAGACACCTGGCTCACATTGGAATGACGTGGCATTTCCCCCTCCTGATTCTGCGAGTCTGCATCTTCCTCTGCAAGAAACCTGTGTAGGTCAGCCACCCCCATACCTTCATCGCTGTTGTCATCCACCAGGATGATCTCCTTCAGTAGGTGTGTCGGTGTGTGGTTGACAGCGCTGTGGACTGACCGCAGGATCACCGACAGGGCCTCGTTCACAAAGATGAATATGATGGATATCTGGGGCAGCTCCTTGGAGTACTTCAGCTCCTTACACCTGGGGAGGAGAGCAGGGCGAGTGAGGTCAGAAGAAAGAGGAAGACACAGGACGCAGCTGGACACAATGAGGGTGGCAGCCCGATGATCCTCGTCCACGCCCTCCCAAGGCTCAAATCATTGGTGCCCTCTACATCTCTCTCGGTTAAGGACTAAGAATAAACCATAAGGAGGAGGGTGGTAAGTAGTCCAGCCCCACTTCTCCCAAATTTACCACCCCATAAAAGATGGGAAGCATCAGCCTTGGGCATACATCTTCGATATCACAGGCTGCTGTGCCCACATGCACCCCCTGGTACCATCGGGGCCCACCAGCCCAACTGTAGACTCAAGACATCTGCATTTCCTTGTCTGCAGCTCCCTTGTTTTGATGCCATCTAAGCAGTTACCCGCCCTCATCAGCTCTCACCCAGAAGCTGCTGGGGGTTGATGCATAAATGCCCCGACTCCCTCAGCCCTTGAGCAGGTTGACTCTGAGGGGTGGGCTCCCAGGGTCCCCCTAGGATAAGGCTCCTGTCACCCACAGTAACAATCTGCATGACATCCCCTTTGGGAGATGCTTCCCCTTCCCAGTCCTCCCTCCCACTCCCCTCTCCACCTTCCAAATAAACTACTGCACTCAAATCTTTGTCTCAGGGTCTTTTTCTGGAGGAACACGTACTAAGACATCTACCGGAGAGCCCTGCTCTCATAGAGCTTACATTCTAGGAGACATAAAATGCACATGCAAATACTCATAATCAAGGAAGCAGGTCCTCTGCCTGAATGGGAGCGTGCTGCCTGACACACCCCAACTCTCCTTGCCAGTGTTCCTAGAACCTCCCTGGGGGCAGGAGATGACGCTATCTGCCTAAGAGGTCCTCCCTCCCGAGACCCAGCAACTTCCCCATCCCCGAACATGGGGGAGGAAGGGGAGAATCTTTTTCATCAGGCTGGACTGAGGGACAGACAGCTGGTGACATCAGAGATGGCAGAACACCCAAAAAGTGTGCTTGGCGTGGCTCAGTCACGGCAGCACACAAACGGTGTTTGGGGAACACCGGGAATTTGGTTTTATGCTTAGTCTGAGCCACATTGGAAATAACAAGTGGAAACAAAGTGGACTGGAGTCCAGCGCCGGTGCGTTTCTGTGCATCCCCCTTCCCTTACAGGATTCTGCACAACGTAGAGCACAACGTGCGAGAGAGCAAAACAAAGGCAGCGAGAGGAAGGAATGGAGTGAGCGAAGCAGCGCTGAAGAAGGAGCAAGAAATACGGCTGTCTTTTATGCTTAACAGCTTGGCCTGTGTCGGGCCATATTAATCATGTAGGCAATTTTCGGAAGAAAATAAAGTTTTGTTACAGTATACATTTGTATCTCCTGGAAGAGACCGTCCAGGGATCCATTGATCATGCAGCCTCATTTTTACCACATCGCTGTAAATTCACTTCTGGGGCAACCAGGGAGATTAGAATGGTTATTGACGGGCTCCTGGGCAGTCAGCGGGAATGATCTCATTTACTGCGTGGTGATCCGAGAGAGGAGGGCACTCCGGAAGATCCCTCAGAGCCCCCTCAGCTGGGGGCTGGCAGCCATCCGGAGCCTGGCAGGCTGGCAGCTGCTCCTTCTCAGCCCATTACTCATCAGCCCATACACATGAGCACACACACCTTCCACATCCACCTACTCTGAGTGTTCACTCCTGGGGCTGGTTTTCTTTGGTCCTTTGTTTTTAGCAGTTTCTGGCTCTTGGAATTAAGTTGCAAAGAGCCAGGCTGCATTGTGCCTGCACCGACTTCTAAAACCACAGGCAATGGGGTCATGCTGCCATCAAGACTGAGTTGTGAGCCCTGGTTGGTGTAGTTCAGTGGATTGAGTGCCAGCCTGCAAACTAAAGGGCTGCTGGTTCGATTCCCCAGTCAGAGTACATGCCTGGACTGCGGGCCAGGTCACCAGTAGGGGGCCCTTGGGAGGTAACCACACATTGATATTTCTCTCCCTCTCTTTCTCCCTCTTTTCCCTTCCCCTCTCTCTAAAAATAAATAAATAAAATATTTGGAAAAAAATAAAATAAATAAACAAAAATAAATAAATAAAAAGGCTGAGTCATGAGTCACTTGGCCAGAGCACACAGTTCCCCCTGGCGAAATGGAAACATGGGAGCCTCAGGGGAACAGGGAGTGAGGGGATGATTCTGTCTCTTCAAGAGTCAAGGTGGCCATTTAGTAAGTCGTGCGGGGGTTTCGGAAGTGAGGAGCACTCTGCCACCCACTGGACATGTTACCCTGGGCACACTGCTCATGTTTTTTCACCTCTGACACTGCCACAAAAAAAGCCCTCACCTAGCTCTGGGCGCCCACCTTGGGTCCTCATAAGAATCAAGTGAGACCATACTTTGAGAGCCCCGTGAAAATGCAACATCACCACTAATGAAAAGACACGGTCTGCCTGGCCGGCCCATGCATCCTCCCTTCCGGCTCCTCTGCTCCCTTCTGCACACTCTCCATCAACGCTGGCCAGGCTGCCAGAGTCTTCACTCAACCCGCGCCCTCCCTGCAGAGCCCTCCCAGGACTCTCTTCCTTAACGGGGCCCACGTCTCTAACCTCGGCCAGCTTACGGTTCCCTTGCCTCTCCTGGGCCAGCTGTCCTCAGGGTCTCACCATAGGCAGAAAATACAAATATAGTCATTATTCTGAAAATAAGCATTATTTTTGTTGGTCCTTAAACTCCAGGGTTGTAGCTCTACATTAAAAAAAAAATCTCTAACCTGGCTTATTGCCTGACGCATAGAAGATGTGTGGAATGCACTGGAGGGATGGACAACTAAAGTTTTAAGCACCTTCTGTAAGGAGTGGGCACTGACAGGTACAACATTACTTCCAATCAAATGCCCAATGCCCAAAAGGGCAGCAGATGAGTGTGAGGAGGGAGATTAAGGGTGAATGGCACAAAGAAAGAGGCTCATGGGCCACAGAAATACTAGAGGCTGCAAAGGAAGAGAACAGATAGGGCTCTTGCACCTAAGAGTTGGTGCTGAAACAACTCTCGCTGTGGACTGATAATCCTCAGGACAGTGTATGCAAACACACATATCTGGGTACCCCATGCCCTGAAGACCAGAGCGTACATGACAGAAGTCCTTCCCCTCAGTCCTGAGCTCCTGCAGAGCTGAGGGGAAAGAAGATGCTCAGTGCCCAGGGCCCCAGTGGTGCACATGGTGCTCTCTGGGTGGTCCCAGGGCGGTCAGTGCCAGGCAGCCTGGGCGGGAAGACCTGGGGAAGGCAGAATTCAGCTCAGCTCGCCTTCCAGCCCTGTCTCTACATAACGGAACATACAGAATCGGACATGTTTTCTACTGCAAAACCCAGGTAAGTAAGAGTACCTTGGGAGGGTGTGAGGATAAAAGAACAGATCCCAGACTGAAAGACATGCAGAGAGTGAGGAGAGGATGGCAAACCAGAGAAAAGACAAAATACCTCAGAACCTACAACAATGTGTGTGCATGTGTGTGACTGCATGTTGTGCACCTCCTCTAGCAATGCAGGCTGGGATCTGGGTCCCAGAAATCACAAATTCCTTCCAGCGAGTAATCAGTGAGCATTAAACAATCCTCTGTCTGAAAAAAAAAAGACGGTCTGGATAAACGTCCGTCGGTGCTCCAGGAGGAAGGGCTACAAAGAAATTCCAGGGAAGGCTCCTCTCCTCAAAGGGCTCACAGGGCACGGGTTCCTGTGACGCTGTTCTCATAGAGAAAAGAAAACAATCCACCAACCAAGTGAGGGCTCTTAGACGCCTTACATCTGTCCATCGGACTGTCTGCCTAGCTGTCCATATGCCCGAGATACTTCCTTGAACTCGGTACCTCCCTTCACGTGATCTGTTTCCCCCTCCTTTATTTCCCATCACCCCGAAGCCCTTGACATTGGCTTCACTTAGTACCAAAAGTGTTCACACTCTACTTCACTGATGGTGAGGAACAAGAGGAAGCCGGGAGACCCGACCACCACTGGTAGCCCGCCAGAGAGAATCACAGTAGAAGTGAAAGAAGGTCAAGGGCTGAGGCCTCCAGAAGGGAAGAAATCAAAGCCCAAAGAGTTGGCCATGCCTTCTCATAAGTGGACCCCTGACCACGATCACCTCTTCAGGACACAACTTATATGACCCCAGTGCGGTACAGATAAGAGGTATCAAGAAGCACTGTGATCCAGTTTGCCAGCCTGGAAACAGTAGGATGACCCCAAACATCTCCACTCTTGGTAAAATGCATTTAGATGCAATGTGGTCCAGGAGGCCCCAGGAGGTTACAGACAATGATGACAGTAACAACCAACGCAGTAGCCTGCATGCCAGAAACTTCTGGGAGCTTCCATGTCCTGTACTATCTCATTGAATCCTCACAGCCACCTGATGAGGTAGGAAGTATTCTCATCCCCATTTCACAGATGGGGAAACTGAGGCACAGGGCGTGCAATCACTTGCCCTTAGCCACACAGCAAGTCTGCAACAAGAATGCCTGGATGCGAACTTTATCAACTTATGTTTCGACTCTTCCAAATGTTCCTGCCAGACCAGAGCAAAGTGTGGTAACTGCAGCAGACGACCCACCACACACTTTTTGGCCCAGCCTCTTCCTACCTGGGGAACCTTGGCTAAGTTGCTCAGCCTATCTGAGCCTCAGCTCCCTTACCTCTGTCCTAAAAGGCCTGACGAGGAGACAGAGATAGTCCTCCGTGGACAGTTGCACCATGCCTGTGACCTGCTGGGGGCCAACTAGGAGAGTTCCGATAAAGGAGAGTTCCCTTCAAGGGGGATGTGGGTGAGCAGAAGCCAGCGCCTCAAAACCCAGGGTTAATAAGGCCGGTGGGAGTGTGGGCAAAGACCCTGGTATTCTGGCTGTGAATCTGGGCAGGGTGCTACCTCGGGTGGTACCCCCGGGGAGTTATCGGAAGCTTAACTGAAGGACCCCAGGGTCAGAGAGCCCCTGGACCTATGGGGGCTGGGGGTGGACGATGTACCTGTGTGCATGCTCTGGATGGCTGGGTGGGGATGGTTCCTGGCAGGTGTGCACAGGCCTCTCAGGCTCCAGTTCCGTTCCTGGTCCCTTTCCTGGCCATCAGCCCCTCAGGTCCCATCGAAAGTGAGAGTTTCCGTAGTTTCTCCACGGCACTTGGCTCACATGGCCCATCGCTGTGGGCCAATCTGCAGGATATTCCTGGGTGTTTCCCTCAGGCTTGCCTTCTGGGTGCCATGACGCCCCCAGCTCCTGCCCCAACATCTGCCCCACCCTCATGAAGGGACCAACTGCCATGCACCACTCAAGCACTAACCTGCTGTCAGTAACTGACAGTCATGGGCTCCGACAGCTGAAACACAGCCAGTACGCTAACAAGGCTGTTTGTAATGCAGTGCAGTAAACGCTCAGTGCCCAATGGCTCTACCTCCACCAGCCATGATGGGATGATATGAGGTGGACCAGGAGGGCAGGAAAGATGAGCTGTGACTTGAAAGAAGGATCAATGAATCAAACTTCCGCAGTCAAGAACAGAGGGAGGGGCGGGAAATCAGAGCTCCTCTGAGCTCACAGAGGCTCTAGGGTCCCCTTACTTTCTTTTCCAGGGGCTTCCAGAAGAAATCTAAGTTCGCTTAGAGATGGAGCAGTAGAGAGCCAGATGTCAGAACCACAGACTCACATGAAGTTCTGCAAAATCCTACAAGGCTGATCTTCATTTTCAAAGTGCTGCTAAGACAGGCATAAGGTCATAAAGATCCACGAGTAGAGATTCTGCAGCTGATGGCAGTCTGCGCTCTCAGCGCCAGGCCTCTCGCTGGGTGCCGAAAGGCAACATGAACGGAAACGAGAAGGAGGAAAGTTCGGGAAGTCGAAAACAATAGGTAAAACACTGCCTTGCCACCCCAAGAGCAGCTGTGCTCTAATGAGAACTCTTGATAATTGTGACGGACGGGGGTGGGGGACACAGCTTCACAGCTGCTGCGAGCGAACGTGGGAGGCGGGGACTCCTGTGAGGGCCTCACCATCACCACCACATCCATACAACACCAAATCCACTTCAGAATGGGGAGTCCAGGCCCTTGAGTGTCTACCTTATAGATTCTGAATATGCTTTATCTACGAGAGCAAACTTGGACGGTACCTCTGTGCCACCTCCCCTGCACTTCTGGAACTGGCACACCTGTTCCTGGCCCCCGCAGCCACACTCTTCCTTGGCCTGGCCGCACCCTCGCTGGTCAGTATCGCACATAACCAAAGCCCATATTCTCAAACTGAGGGGCAAAAGGGCTCTATCCCCAAGAAGACATTAGTGTGGCCCAGCTACTTGGGGATAGAATTCACTGCTCCAATGGTGGTATACAGTTGCCAGGTAGAAGCCACCAGAGAGGAAAGACAAAGGTGTACAGCAGTCACCTCTTGGCTGTTGCCTGAATTCCATATGGCCATGAGCTTAACCACAGCCAAGGCGGATGCATGCCAGTCCTGGCGACACCAAGCCATAGATTATGACCAACAAAAGATAGGAACGGGGTTTCTCCTTGGAAGCCCTGATCCAAAAACACTAACACTCCTGAGCCTGGCGATGGCCATGAACGTGATGCCATGCCTGCGGGCAGACACAAACCATCCGAGTGCCCTACGTGCTTTCCGTGGCCCGCCACCGCCAACCACAAGGAGACGAACTCCTCGTTCCTCTCTCTCACTCACGGTGGACGTGGGGCTGGACAATGGTCCGGGTCTCCATGCAAATCTAACCTCCTGTGAAGGTTAATTTTATGTGACAATGTGGCTAGGCCATGATACCCAGATATTCTGCCAAACATTATTCTAGATGTTTCGGTAAAGGTATTTTTTAGATGAGATTAGCATTCCGTGGGTTTAAAGTATAGCAATTACCCTCCATGATGTGGGTGGGCCTCATCCAGTCATTGAAGGTTTTAAGAGGAAACAAAGACTGAGGCCCCTCGCAAAGGGAGAATTCTGTTAGCAGAAGGTCTTTGGACTCTAAGTGCAACATTAGCTCCTCCCTGGGTCTCCACCTTACTGGTGAGCCCTGCTGATTTTAACCATGCCAGCTTCCACAACTGTGTAAGCCAAATTCCTTAAAATAAATTTCTCTCTTTAGACAGACAGATAGATAGATAGATAGATAGATAGATAGATAGATAGATAGACAGACAGATAGATAGATAGATAGATAGATAGACAGACAGACAGACAGAAAGACAGATAGATATGCTTTTGGTTCCGTTTTTCTGGAGAACCCTCTCTGATACACTGCCCTGTAGTTTGTAATAAAAGATCATACCAGCTTGAGGTGTCATGTCCCATCAGAACCTATCATTCCAATCCCTCGTTCCTATGACAGCCTCAGACAACCACCTCAGCATGGCCAGGGGGCCTCTGACCCATAACAGGAGATGACCAGATGGATAATCTAGTTTGGGTTACTGAAGTGGAATTATCTCAAAACTTCCACGGCCCTTCCTGGACCTCATCACTGCCCAGAGCTGCTACACCTCAGCCATCTTCACCTTCAATACTACTGCCCACTTTCACACCAGTTCTCCCCGCCTTGTCCTCCCCACACACCTATTCTTACACCTCAGCAAGGCCTCTAGGTCCTGGGCCACTCTGATTTCTCTCGAACATTAGCCCTTTCCTGGTTTCACGTTCCTCCACGCGCAGCTGAAATCTCTGCCCCGCCCTTCAGCCTTGCCTGCCTCTACCCCATCTCATCCGCTTGGCCTTTCTCACCAGCCCTGAACAGCCGCAGCTCAGGGTCAGTTGCCCGTCTGACTTCCTTTCCCTTCACGCAGCCTGTTGACCCTGCAGGGGAGACTCCCCTTGCAGTGGTGACGAGACAAATCCGAGGTGTCTGGTCTCTGTGGGGTCCTTAGAACTGCCCTACAGCCTTCTTTGCGAGACAAGTCAGGGCCCTAAATCCTGCCCGGCTTTGCTTTCCCGCTTTCCTCAGGCCAGTCTTCCCTTTGCAGGGAACTGTGCCTCCTACTCCACAGAGGAAATCGAGGCCGCAGCAGGGATTGCCAAGTGTGGTGGCAGACCTGTGGTGTCAGCATAGCACCCTCTGGCACCTGCTGGAAATGTACATTCTCAGGCCCACCCAGCGCCAGGGGATCGGAACCCCTTATCAAGCTCTGCTGGTGATTCCTCTAAACATGGAAGTGTGAGATGCCTTCCCTAGACCCCCTTCCACCTGCAAACTTACCAACCTCTGCATTCAGCCTTGAAGGAGGCAGAGGCAGGAGGTCAGAGCTCACCCCATATCTGTGCTGTGGACTCCCCAGCTTCCTCCCACCTCAGGGCCTCTCACCTCTATCTTCCTTCTCCCTCCACTGATTTTTCCCACTCAGAGAAGAGACTCCAGTCTCTCCCACTTAAGTAGAAAAAGTCTTTTCCCCACAGCCTTAGTCACCCGCCATCTTCCCTTTGTCTGCCTTCCCTATCTCCCTCTTTTATGTTTCATTCATTCCACACTCTGATTCCTCATTTGGCTTTTAGTTACCCTATTCTGCTAAAAGGTCTCTTGTTAAAGTTCCCAGTGACATCTATGTGGCCACAATCAGCGGGAATGTCCCATCCCCACCTTAGCTGATGATCATTTCTACAGCATTTAACATGGTTGCCCCTCTCCTTATACAAATGGTGTTTACTCTTGGATCCTGGCACACTCACCCTTTCTCTCATCCCCCATCTACTCTGCCCACTGGAGATGTGCCCTGGCCACTTGTTCCATTCCTCGGGTTGCCCTTTTCCATTAGTTCTCCAAATTCCAAAATTTGTTCTGCCTCTACTGTTCTCGTTTTATAAACCCTTCCTGGGTGACCTCATCCAAGTCCACGGCCCCAGTGGATTACGCTGGCAACTTCCAAACCCCCATCTCTCGTCTGGACCTTCATTCAGGCCTCAGCTCCCTCCTGGACATCTTCACTTGGGTGTCTCCTAAGCCTCCCAAAATCAGCATGCCTAAGACTGCCATCTGCTCCCTCTGTACCTTCCTGTCTTCATTCAAGGGCATCCCCCTTTCTGTTCAGGAGTCAAGTTAAAACCACGACCCAGTCAATATATCCAGCAGCTCACCAAACCCTGCAGATTCTACCTCTGTTAAGATTCTTTATGACACTCACCCCTTCCCCCACCCCCAATCTCCACTGCCTTAGCTCCACTCCTCATCGATTCCCTCCTGCATGACACCAAATGGTATAACTGGTTTCTTGCCTCCAGTCCACCCCTCGGCAGCACAACCCCATTCTAACCACACATGGCTGCCAGGATGATCTTTCTAAAATGCAAATGTGATCATGTCACTCCTCATACAATCTCTTTGCCTTTCCAGAGCTTTTGGAATTTGGCTCAGGTTCCTTTGCCTGGTGCCCAAGTGGAGCCCCAGCTTCTCTCTCCAACTTCTCCTGTGTGGCTGTCCTCCAGCCGCTGGACACTGCTCTCATTTCCCATAACTGGGAGTGCTGGCTCTCGATGCACACACACTTTTCTCTCTGCCTGATGTGCCCTTCCTTCTGCCCACCGCACCCTCCTCCCTCCAGCCCCGGCTCCAGATACCGTCCTAGAGGCCGAGTGGGAGGTCAGGCCCTCTCTTTTGTTGATCCCTCTCCTTCTGCACATGGCCATCCTGGCACTCTTCACTCTGTTCTCTCCCACCATGGAGCAGCTAAGTGGTCCTTCTTTGTTTTTCTTTCCCCAGCACAATACTTGGTACACAAACAGTTACGGAATGAACGAATGAAAACCCTCCTGCCTTCCCTATTTATTCCCTCTGCTCTCCTTGGGATCAAAGGCATCGCGTATCTCCTCCCGCAATTATAGCATCAGTGATGGCACCTCAACACTTAAAAGATACCATCTGAGCACAACTGCCTGCTGTCTCCCTGGATTTACTAATCAGGCCTCAAATTTTGAAAGCAGTTTGGGTCAAGTGCAATAACCAGCCCAACACTCCTTTTTTTCTCCTCCCTCCTCATCAAGCCTTCCCTATAATCCTAGGAAAGAGTAGTATCATTTTTAGCAACAGCAAGCCTTGCAAAACAAGATGTGGGGCTGCATACCTGAGATGTATGAGGCCCCTTCTTTTAGACCTCTCATTATTAGGGAAAATGCACACCTTGCTGAGTGGTTTAATTTCCTCCTACTGAAGAAGCAGCACACCTCATTAGCTGGGTTCCCACAGAGAGCAGTTTCTGGGATGAAATGCCTGTTCCGGCCGGCATTAGAGTCCCTGTGTGTCCTGCCTGCCCATCAGTGGCCCTGGGGTCATTTTTAAATTTTTTTTTATTTTTTATTTATTGGTTTTAGAGAGAGAGGGAAAGGGGGGAAAGGGGAAGGGAGGGAGAGAGAGAAAGAGAGAGGGAGACAGAAGCATCAATTTGTTGTTCCACTTATTCATGCATTCATTGGTTGGCTCTTGCATGTGCCCTGCCTGTGGATCACACCTGCAACCTGGGGGTATCAGGATGATGCTCTGACAAACTGCGCCACCCAGCCAGGGCACTGGGGCTGTTTTCACGAATCAAGACTCAGCCAGCTCTGTGCATGGCGTGGGTTCTATTGTGGGGTCCACAGAGCCCTGGGAAAACCCTCAGAAATTAAATGCAAGATGTTGTGAATAGAGGAGTATCTGTTTTTTTCTGGGGCAAGAATTCATACCTTCCATTCACTTTTCACAGGAGCACAGTCGGAGGGGATGAACCCAGGCCACAAAGCTCTATGGTCAAGTTGCAGCCCCTGGTCAAAGCCCAGTGGCCACGCCCTGTTCTCAAGCAACATAGGGTCCACAAAGCTCTATGTCCCGCATGCCAGCCTGGTTCCTATAAACATTTATTTTGGAATATTCCCCAAGCTAATTTTCTCTTTTTTGGACTGATTACCTGCTGGCTCCATGGCCTCTTGGGGAATCGCTTTCCCCAAGTTGAAAAGAGTTGCTTTTCCAAGGACAAGGTAATTGTCAGTAGCCAGAAAATTCATGAGACTCCGCTCTCCTTGGCCAGGTGGCAGCTATGCCAGTTTCAAGGTGTAGTAGCAGGAGGCGACATGGGCAAAAACCTTCTCTGTCTCTACCTTCAGAAGGTTGTTTTTTGTTTCTGTTTTTGTTTGTTGAAGTGCAAGAGATTGGTTCACCTTCTTTAACCCTCAGTTCTGACTGCAGTTCCCTGCTCTGTGCACACATTTGGGGCTGAGGTAGGAGTAACCTTCAGGGTCTCAGCTCAGGAGATAAATCCGTCCAGGTATGAGGTTGCTCATTTTTCTGTATTCAACAGATGAGAACATGAAAAGAAAAGAAAAACTCTAGAGTTTTATTAAGCAATGGCTAGGGAACAGAATTTTTGAAAACAATTAAGGGCAAATTAATGCAGACAGTTTCAGGCCAAAGCTAAGAAAACCTCAGTGCACTTAAGGCACAGGAAATGCCGCCTAAGTTATTCATACACAGTGTTTATCCTATAACTTTTCAAAGGTGAGTGGAATGAGAGAGGACAGCTCCGACTGCTGCTGGAGGGATGAAAATACATTAGGAAATGATGCCAATTGGAAATAATAAATAACTGTATTCCAAGGCCCAGCAGATCCAAAATTTGGTCAATAGGGTTCTTCAGAGAAATTGAAGGCCACAAACTCTCTGTTCTCAGCCAGTCTCGCTACCCCCCAACCCCCAGCCCTCAGCCCCCGCACAGAGCTCCAATTTGTTCTAAAGGTTCTTGTTATCATGTAACCTCAGCACAGCAATGAGAAACATATTACTGAACTAGCTATTTTTCCTTCTAATGTTCCAGCCAAATGGGCCAATCGAGCCCGCCTATTTTATTGACACTGCCCCTGAAAACACTTGTGTTTGTTCCCACATCCAGGCCACTGCTCTATCCTTGGTATTATTGTTGTTACTTTTATTATTGTTACCTCCATCCACGAAGTCTTCCTCGAGGCCAGGCCCTCCGCCGCTCTGAGTCAAATCCCACACACAGGCCCTCCAGGCGCTGTTCGGTCCTCCCCTGGCCCTTGCTCCCTCACTCGAACTCAAAGTGCCTTCTCCTTCCCCAAACGGCTGGTGTGATTCAGAAGACTCTGCTTACACTCTGGTAAACGCATTAATTCCCAATCCTTCCCCTCCATGCATGCACATCCTTTGCCACATGACTTTGATGTTTTTCTAACTAAAGAAGCTAAGTCTGCTTCCCCACACCTTGGATCTGGGCTCAGCCGCATGATGTGCTTTGACCAGCAGAACAAGGTGAAGTGCTTGCGCCAGATCTAAGCAGGAGCCTCAAGAGGGCTTCTCATGTCCTTGGCTATCACCTGAGGACCACTGGGCTAGCCCTTTGGTCCCAAATGAGGATGGAAGACGAGTGGTGAAAAGATGGCCCCTGTAGGACGCACATGCGTGTGTGAACCCAGCCCTGCAATGGCTCTTCAGGCCAAGAACGTGATGGTGCATACATTATCTCACTACTTTTGACTGTGAGTGAGTAATGTCGGTGTCCCCATTCTGCAACTGAGAAAAGCAAGATCAGAACCATTTGCCCAAAAGCAAGTGAATGGTAGGCAGAGCTAGACCTTAAACCCATATGTGCCTGACTCCAAGGCCCTTTATTTTAGTTTCTGGAAAAAGAAGTGATTTATCAGGGAGGATCTGAATGGAGGGATTTTTGATGGCTTCTGTTTATTCATTTGTATTTCACTGTAGTCCCCAGGGTTCTACACGAAACATGAAATACTTTCATAGCTTAAAAATACTATAAATGTTATTTTTTTTAATATTTCTATTTTAAAAATAATTTTAGTACTTGACTAATGATTTTTACATTGACACGAAAAAATAAACAGGTAAGAATAACAAAACTATTGAAGGGAAAAAGGTTTAAGAAACCCCAGAGACATACATGATGTTAAAATCCAATATAAGCTAATATGATTTAATCAAGAACAAGCTGACTGAAAAGTGAAACAGAGCCAGGAGAGCAGAAACAGACCTATTCCTAGAGACTTTATGCCAAGAAGGTGCCACAAACCAGAGTTAAGGAAATTATTCCATAAATTGTGTTTATTCCATAAATCGAGAGCCACCGTCTCTCTATTGGGTAAAATAAATAGAGGTTCCCCCATTCAAACACACTTCAAAATAAATTCTAGCCCAGACAGGTGTGGCTCGGTCAGGTTGGGCACCATTCTGCAAAGGGAAAGGCCATTCGTTAGATTCCCAGTCGGGGCACATGCTTGGGCTGTGGGTTTGGTCCCTGTTTGGGGCGCGTTGCAGTCGGGGCACGTGCAAGAGGCAACCAGTTGATGTTTCTGTCTCATATCAATGTTTCTCTCCTTCTCTTACTCCCACCCTTCCCGCCTCTCTAAAACAAAATAAATAAAATCTTTTAAAAATAAAAAAATAAATTCTAGATAGATCAGAACATCAAATACAAGAAAAGTAAAATAAAAATGTAAGTGAATATTTATAATATTCTGGATATTGAAGAATCTTCAACAGTTTGATAATAATTGTGAGCCTCTGATCCCCAAAATAAAAAAATTTAAAAACAACAGCAAACTGCAAAAATATTTTACAGCAATTACAAAAGAGTAGAAGACAATGAAAACCTGAAGAACACAATTAGATAAATAAAAACATGAACACACAATTCAGAGAACAAAAGAAATAAATAGTAGACATGAAAATAGGTGGAACCTTGGTAGTAATAAAGGAATTTCAAATTAAAACAATAATGAAATGTCATTTTGCCTCTAGGTGATGAAATTTTTTTCTTGCTTCTTTATACATTTGCTGTGTTTATTTTTTTATAGGGAGCAAATACAACACAGAAAAACACTCCAGTTTAGATAAACACATGGATGACAGAACCATATTGCAAAATCGAAGAAAAGTGCAATGCTTGACCACAAGTTCTTAGATTTTCACATGGGCAAGAGATCAATTGGCATGAATAAGAGACACTCCAAGTCATCCCACAACATGCACTCTGTGGCCACAATCAGAAATGGAATTCTGAGTCAAAACTGAAACCACACCTATTCTACCTTTTCAAATGCAGGTGTGGAGGAAGGATGACATGGCCTGACCTCATCGCGCTCTAGAAAACAAACATACTTACCACTGAAATGGACCGCCGACATTTTTTCCCTGCCCAGAAGCTATTCTGTGACAGCCTTGGGTAATAAACATAAAACCAATCGCTCCCAATTGGAGGCCTTCTCCTGTTAGTCAACATGTAGCTTTGAAAGGCCATGAGAAACTTAAACATAAAATGACCACAATTTTCTTTAAAAACTGAGTTAGCTTTGGCTTTAAGCCAATTTCTGAAGCTTATGGGAGCAACTGTCCACAATGCTAATAAATACTGAGCAGGATGTGAGCCCACGCCCAGGCATTTCATTAAGGATCTGAACCAATCCACTGAGCTTGCCAGGCATCCAGTCTCATTCATTAATTCCCTTCTATAAAATATCCTAAACTTTTATGACTGATTCCTAGCTCTAGGACACACTGCCACTCTGGAATGCAATGGCATGAAAAGAAACTTTGTTCCCCTTTAAATCCCATTTCCATTGTTTTCTCAATGTCTTACAGAATCCCCCCTGCCACTGGTACCATCCCTCAGACATATGTTAATAAAGTTGTTTTCATCCTTTTTAACCTTCTTCCAGGTAAAGCCTTCTTTTCTAAAATCCCACAGGTAAAATCTTACGGTTACTTGGAGCCCTCCGTGTTGACTCAGCTCCTCACATCCTGGGCTGGTACAGAATGGTCATGGATACATGAAGCTTGGTGGTAATAATAACTCTTACCATGGGGCCTTTGTCCTCAGCACTTACCCTTCCCATCCCTAGGCTGTAGGTCTGATGAAGTCAAGGTTCACAACTCATTGGCTGATACGGTTCCAGCACAGAAGTAGTATTTAATAATTATTTGCAAGTACATTCATAAATAAAATAGAAAAAAAAGTTCTAGTCACTTGGGGCATAAAGGCGTGGTATGGAGCATACAGTTCTGGAACTCCAGTGATTTCATGAAGAACCTACAATCATAGGAAGACTGAGTCCCTCCCAGGGTACCTCCTATGCCTGCTTTGAAGATGCCCATTAGATCACCGGAGAAGCAGCTCAACTTGCTGAGGATGGGAATGTCATCAAATTCTAAATATTTTCTGTCCTACTAGCAAGAGCCAGGAGAGAGAAAACTCCTAGAAAACCAAGCAGAACAAACGTGCCTCAACGCTTACGGAAGGTGGAAGGAAGCGCCTGTCCTTCAATTTTAACGTGGATCTTGTATACATCCAAAAACCTGGTCCTTTATTTTTAACACGCCAAAAGACAGGTGTATCACCTGGGATATCACCTGGAAACATTAGCTTAACTATGACATTTGCACCCATTGAGCAGCAATATGGACCAGCAAAATGTTGAAGATAAAGAAAATTTTAAAATAATCAGTTTTCCTAGAAAAGCTCGCCGCTCTATAAGAAAAAAAAAAAAGATAGGTAAATCATAATGATGATTACAGAATGAGAAATGTCACAAGGGAGGCTTGCTCAGGATGCTGTGGGAGTTTATATCCTCCCCGAAAGGAGGTAGATGGGGCCCGCTCCACGAGGGTTTCACAGAGGAGATAAAATTTGATCTGGTTCATGAAGCATGAGTATGTAATTTCCAGGTGAGGGCCTGTGAAAGGAGAGAGGGGAAGGAGGAGAAAAATGCTTTAAGCAAAATGAAATGAACAGCATGTGCAAAAACAGAGGAGAGAAAATGTGCAGTGGCCACCAAGAAAACAGAAATAGGTGTTTCAGGGCATGACTGAAACAGGTACTCTGAAGGCTGTTTATAAAATTCAGACTCGATCCTCCAGCAGTGGGAAGCCACAATGTCAAGGATGACGGAACAGGGAAGTGACAAGACGACACAAGGCATGTGTCTAAATCAAAGAACGGCAGGCGGGCCAAAATGCAACCTCAGAAGCAGAGATCCAGGCTCTCAAAAAGGACATGGGTGTGAACGTTTCTGCCTAGGGAGCGCATTCCCGTCAGACTGCGGGATCTAAATAAACCCTAGCTCCTCACCATGTCTGTTCATCTTCTTCTCACATGGCCCCAGAGATTCTGCCCCACTTGGCCCTGGGCAATTTGGGCAATGCCAAGACCTCCTCCAATGGTGCTCATGACTGGTTCTGAGACTGCAATTCCTCTCCTAGGTCCCAAAGCCCTGGTCCACCCACTAGTTCTCAGAGTGGATCTTTGACAGGTCCTCTCTACCACATCCTAAATGAAAACCGCAATAAAAAGTACCTGCACTTCCTTGTTCACATAACCGTACAGCTCACTGCATTATTGGCAGAAAATAATGTTTCTCAGTTCAAGCCATCAGTACTGTGGACAAGGTATTTTATCTTGTAGGCAAGCACCAAATGGAATGGGGCTGGCCCCTGAAATTAAATTTAGGAGGAGCTGGTGGACTCATCAATGGTTGGTGAGACCTGTCAAAGAAGCAGCAACTTGCCAGATCTGCTTTCTCAATTTCCCAGTGGCCTCAGGCATTATGAGGTCTCACCTTAACCTGGCTCTACCCCTTCAAGGGAAACCCACATAACTTGGGGTGCCCATCCAGAAATCACCAACAAACATGTCAAACATAAGGGCAGCTCTGCCTGTCCCAACAGATCACAAAGTACAATGGTGGGGATTAGGATTCAGGGTTTCCATCAATACTCTTTTAGACCCCACACGCTTCATCAATTAATTCTTGTCCTAACACTCAGCTAAAACCGAATCTACATTTTGGGAAGATACTCTGAAGGCACCAAGGAAGTTTTGAAAAGAGGAGGCAAAGGAAGCAGGAAGATCAGTAAGATAACTAGAGTGGTTTTCCAGGAGACATGGACGGATCCAGGGTTAGAAGAATGAATGCTTTCGTATTGGTAAAACATGTGACTTAGGACAATTAAATAGTTATGAATGTATGCACTTAACAACACAGTCTGAAAATATGTAAAGCAAAAATGTATCGAAGATCCGAGACGTAAAAGACAAATTCACAATCAGAATGAGAGATAGCAACATATCTCTCTCAGAAATCAAGAGGAACAAAAGTATCAAATAAATATACAAAAGAATAATCAATCTCTATGGTAATCAAAGAAATGCATCCAAGAGCTATAAGGAACTATGGTTTTTATTCTTCAGGTTGACAAAACAAATTGAAAACTGATCTTGTACAGGCCTATCATGTATGAATAAAGACACTCACATCTTGTTGGCTGAGTAAACAAGCAAAGTTCTTTGGCGAGCAAGTGAGCAGCATCTATCAAAATTAAAAATGAACATGCCCAGCATGTCTACACATAAGACCATGTCAGACAGGTGCACATGAAGCAGCCGGCAGGGGCTATCCTGGTTGAGGAGAGTAAGGACTGGGGCTGGAGCTTGCAAAGGGTGGTTGTTGTGGGTGGATTTTGGGTTTTTGTTGTTGTCATTGTTGTTCTCTATATACATCTACATAATCCTTAAGTAACACGTTCAACTGTTGTTTGCTTTCAATTAAAAAGACTTTAAGACACATTTGATATTGCAGTTAGAAAGTCATAGGAGACATCTGTAAATTTCAGCAGTGTTTCCTGTGATGTGGAGAGAATGGTAGATGCAGTGAATTAAGACCATTCCTCCCAGAAGCCTGGGAGCGGAGAGAAAGGAAGGACCGGAAGGTAGGTTTCAGAAGAGGAACCCTCACTTGGCATCCAGCCCCAGCAAATGAGTCCCTCTGGTCCTGTGCTCCCACATCCTTGAAGAATCGCAGTCCCTGTTCCACCAGCAGGACTGATTGCCGGCAGGAAGCATGTTAAGGTCTAGCAGTCAAACTAACGGCTTTCAAAATGAGCATCCTGGCACATCTCTTTCCTTCCTGAGACACTTTACTCCCTGACTCTGTGTGTGTGTGTGTTTAAAAATTGCTTTGATGAATAATTGTGAATGGATTCTAATGAAAAATAATGTAGCAAAATGTCTTGCCATACTCTATAAAATGGTCTACTTTGCACAGTGGCCCAAAAGAGTATTTATAGGAATGTCATTATTTGGCAAAATGATGTTGCTATATTGGGAATTCCACCCCCGCACAGACACCTTACAGAAGAGGGGCTGGTTAGGGCTGGCTGGGACATTGATGGAGGACACTGAGTCCTGAGAGGACAGGGACAGAGACAGAGGCAAAGCAAAAACTGCAGGAGCACCAAGGTTCAAAATGCCAGGAATCAAGGAAGGCAGATAACAAATCTGTGTTCAGGGAGTCATAATTAGTACATTAAACCACAGCGTGCTTCCAGGATTCACAATATCGAGCTCGGTATCTGGGGCAGCCAGTATGAGGCTGTGGGAGACAGCCTGGCGTAAAAAGTCCGATACTAGACTGACCCCAGCCCCAGGTACAATGCCCCTCTTCTGTCCTGATGAATGTGGGGCCTTCCTGAAGCAGGAAGCTGGTTCCAAAGGTTTGTCTTCCTCGCCTGGCACAGGAGTTGGTCGTGGCCCTGGAGAGTTCCAAAAGTTTTCCTCATGTACTCTCTCTGTATCCAGGTGAATGCGGTAGACACAGCAGGAAAACTGCAAACAGTGCAAAATACTAGCAAAAGGATGGGGCTTGCTAGTGGTGGAATATCAAATGGACTCTGGAGACATAAACAGCCCCCCATAGCCATCTTAAGTGTCAGCAAGAGAGATTTGTCCATATGATGACACAAGCATGTGAGGGCAGCTCCGGCTGGGGTTTCTCCTGCTGATGCCCAGTCATATCTAACAGGTCCTTCATGCTGCTCGCCCTGGAACTTCAGAGGGGCCTCTCAGAGCCCCCTGGGCACCCTGGACCCTTCTGGTTAGAGCCTGCTTGGGGTGGGGGGCGGGATAGTAGGCTTGTTGGTGAGTAGAACAGTATGTAGGGTGCAAAATACTCATCAATCTGGAAAAAGTCAGTGAACTTTGCCTCAATATCAGTCTTTGCATGACAGTTCGGCACCTTTGGGAACCCCTTCACTGCAGTTCCTTAGCTTGGCTGAAAGTTTTCTGTACACACAGTTCTTTCGGCTGCCCTCTCCACACTGCCTGCTCATTTTAATGACAGTGGCTGTAGCAATGGAAGGCCTCAAGCCTGAAGAAGACGAGTGCAGAATAGACTCTCTGCCCTGGGGTATCTACTCTGGAGGCCCGGCTACCAGGAGCACAAGAGATGGGCAAGTCAAGCCATTTGAAGAATACCACTCACCTTTCCTGGCTAGTGGGCACTCAGCCAGAACGCCCCGCTGCTTGCTCCAGAAGGCGAGAAGAATAAAGGTTAATGAGAGGCTGCTTGGTATAGTGGTCTAACACTGGGCTTCTCAGACTTGACCGTGCATGTGAAACATCAGAGGCTTTTGTTAAACATGTAGATTCTGATTCAATAGATTTGGAATGAGGCCTAAGATCTGGTATTTCTAACAAGCTCCCAGCTGATGAAGAGGCTACTTGGGGTCATAAAGGCTTAGAACAGGCCTGACTTTGAATCCTGGGACTGCTACTTACTAGCTGTGGGCAAGTTACTTAAGTCCTCTGGGCAGGAGTGAGGAATGGGAAGGACCTGGGAGAGGGAGCAAAGGGAGGCTTGTTTGAAGTCAGAGAATCAGCCAAGAGGAAAGTTCCAAGCTGGGGAGATGAGAGTGGAAACAGAAAGGTCTAGATCAAAGAGACTGGAGGCAGCAGTCTAAAATGAAAAGTGTCTAAAATGGCAGCAGCATTGGCAACTGGCTGCTATAGAGTAGGACATAATGAGAGTCTGAAAAAGATTCCTCTGCTCTGAGGGCAAAGACTTGGCTTCATAGTCAACACTGCATTTTCCAGCGCCTGGTGCAATCCAGGACACATCATCCATACTCCAAAAATAATTGGTTCTGAGTAAATTAACACATTAGCTGTGGAAGGAGACTTGAAGCGCCACTTGTTCAAGGCCCTGTATTCACAGTTGATGAAAGAGTGCCCGGAGCAGCTGAGATCTGCCCAACATCAGACAACCAGGGTACGATCTTGGAATTGGGACCTGAGTTGCCCTTTCAACAGCTGCAAATTGGCCACCCTTCCTCCACAACCCATTGAGAAAGCTGTTACTGGGGAAGGGTTAGGTGGAGCATTTCCTGTAAAATACACATAAACTGATTTGTTTTCTTGAAACACTTTTGCCAAGAGAATGCCAGCAAATCAGCATCTTGGCCCTGAAAGAAAGCAGCAGCAAGTTTTCATCTGAATCACAGAGCCACGTGCAGTCCACTCCCTCAGGCCTATACACAAGCTTCAAGGAGGCAAAATGGAATCAATGAATTTCTTTGTTAATCTTGATATTTGCAAGAAACAAATGAACCAAGCTTTCTGCAAATCACTGGATTTAATCTTCAGAATTACTTATACTTCCATTTAGGAGAGTTTTGTTTTCTGGAGAGATTTACACACAGCAGGAGGCAAACATTCTAATTGCTGTTAAGTACATTTGCTGTAATATGTTTGGGAGAAATGTAGTCGTTGAATCAGTTAAGCATGAACACACATGCTCACAGGCAGAATGAAAGTTTGCACACAGACATCCTCACTGAAGTGTTTCACTCACAGAGACAAAGTCTCTCACAGGAAAAGAGGCTGCCTCTTCCAGATATTAACAACACCTGGGTCCAGCTATAGTCCAATCTCACACACAAAGGCCCAGACAAATTGTGCTCAGCCTCATGTGTTCCTCTCTGCCTGCTCCTCTCTGAGTTCATGTGCAGTCAAGAGACAATGCTATTTGCTATTTATAGCATATATTTTGCTGCAGTCACCAGGATTTGTAACCTGAAGCAAAAGACATTCAATCTGAGTAATAGGAGTAAAGCCCAATGGGAACTCAATGCCATGGATATTTCTTCAGCTAAGTATTAGAGCCACCCATGCCCACGTCTCCTACCAGATTAAAAACTCCTTGCAGTCAGGCAGTATGTCCTATTCATTTTCGCATTCCTTAAACTGGTAGCTGTGTATGTACCACATAGTAAACAATCAATCACTATGTTGAAGATTCTTCCCAAGAATTAGACTGAGAACGAGCATTAAAAAACAACATGAAAAGGGAAAGGGACCTTTAAGACCATCTTCGGTTATAGAAAATTATATCAGTAGGTTTCAGCTGCTAAAACTTACCAGAAGAGGCACACTGATAAAAATTTTTGACTCTCAAATCACAGCTGAAATGCAAGACCAAAAAAAAAAAAAAAAATTAATGATAATCCCATCCTGGGTTGATTTACATTTATATTGCTGAAACCACTTAAGGTCTTCCATTCAAGTGTAAAATAATTCATTTAGTCTTGGTACAAAAGATGAACTTCCTGAAAATCTGAAAACTTTTAGCTAAGTAAATAATTTGCCCATAATGAAGAGAAAGGCATATTGTGGTTACCTCATTATTCTGATTAATGGGAAGTCACTAGCTAAACCATATGTAGGGCCAAGTTTAAAGAACTAAAGTTTAAGATTGCAACATCTGAAATTGTCAGATATCAGCAATTTCATATGGCTCAACCAAATACAATGAAAACATTCAAAGTACTAAACTAAATGAACTGAACACAGTTTGATATCTTAGCTGTTTTGTAAGGACTTTAAGTGAACACATTCATTTAAAAATGAGTTCATCTCTGATCATCCAGAGACTAAGACAAACAATTCATACAGTATGTGACCTCTACCATCGAGACTCATAAGTGGAAGAAAGAAATGTTATTTCCAGTTCAGATGTATCACTGTAGCAAAAACCCAAAAGGATGGACAAGTCTGTGATGGAACTTGGAAGTTTCCAGAAACATGGCCTTGGAGTATCAGTTATTACTCTAAATATAGCAGACAGACAGGCATAGAAAATTGGTCTAATTCATATATGACATAAGGCCCCCTGCCAAGACTGGGAGATAGAGCAGATCTACCTAATACACTGGAAAAAAACAGAGAGGCAGTAAAAATGGGGACACAAAGAAACACATACCAAATGGAAGAGCGGGAGAAATCTCCAGGAAAAAAAACACCCTAAATGAATGGAGGTAAGCAATCTACCAGATACAGAGTTCAAAACACTACTGATAAGGGTGCTCAGAGAACTGAGTGAGAACTGCAGCAAAAAGATGGTATGCATAAAAAAAGGACATAGAAACCATAGAAAAAGAAATGGACAAGAGTGAAAATATAGTAGCTACAATGAAGAATATACTAGAAGGTATCAACAGCAGATTAGATGAAGCAGAGGACCAAATCAGAGATTTTGAAGACAATGTAGAAAAAAACACCCAAAAGAAGAGCCCCAAAAAATTATTTTTAAATGAGGATAGTTTTAAGGACTTCTGGGACAACACCAAGCATAACAACATCTGCATCAGAGGAGTGCCAGAAGGAGAAAAAAAAGGGCAAGGGATTGAGAACCTATTTTAAAAAATAATGACTGAAAACTACCCTAATGTGTTGATGAAAGTAGATATACAAGTCCAGGAAGCAGAGAGTCCAAGACAAGATGAACCTAAGTAGTCCCACAACTTGACACATCATAATTAAAATGCCAAAGATCGAAGACAAAGAATTTTAATGTCAACAGGAGAAAGGCAGGTAGTTACCCACAAGGGAACTCCCATTAGACTGTCAGTTGAATTCTCAACAGAAAATTTGCAGGCCAGAATGGATTGGTACAACATATATCCAAAGTGATGAAAAGCAAAGGACCTACAATCAAAATAACTCCACCCAGCAAGGTTCTCATTTAAAATTGAAAGAGAGATAAAGAGCTTCTCAGACAAGAAAACACTAAAGGAGTTCATCAGTGCCAAACCAGTATTAAAAGAAATATTAAGGAACTTCTTTATAAAAAAGAAAGAAAAGAAGAACATAAATATTATGAAGGGGGACCCCGAAAAAAGGAATTATCTCCTGCAGGGTGGGCCCCTGGTAGTGCACATTTCCCCTCATAGGTGAGTATTCTAGGAATCCATCTGTATCAGTGTACCAGATGGTATTGTTTTAAGAGGCTGCATTCAGCTTCAGTGAATTTTTTGAAGACTCTTTCAACGCATTTGCCTATTTCATGATGGATGGTTTATGAGCGCACCTGCCCACACCGTGCTGAGTGTTCAGCAGTTTTTGACCAAAAACAGCATGACCCCTGTGCCCCACCCTCTCTATTCACCTGATCTCACCCCACAAGTAACTTTTTGTTGTTGTTGTTTCCCCAGATGAAAAAAGTCCTCAAAAGGAAACATTTTGCTGATGTGGAAGTGGTGAAACAAAAAAGAGGAGAGCACTGAAAAGAATCAAAATTGAAGAATTCAAAAACTGTTTTGAGCAGTGGAAAAAATTGTCTTGATAGGTATATTGTATCAAATGGAGAGTACTTTGAAAGTGACTGAAGTTTAATCACGTAAAAATAAATACATACTTTTTATAAATAAATTCTTGTATCTGTGGTCCCCTCATAATAACAAAATGGCAATAACTTTGTCCTATAAACATTCACTTTAAAAATAAAGGGATTAAATGCTTCAATTAAGAGACATAGGGTAGCTGAATGGATAAGAAAATAAGACCCATACATGGGCTCTCTACAAGAAATCCACTTCATATTGAAAAATACATCAGACTGAAAATAAAGGAATGTAAAAATATATTTCATGAAAATAAAATACTTTTTCAAAGGCTGGGATAGCAATACTTACACCAGATATAACAGACTTTAAAACAAAGGCTATCATAAAAGACAAAGAAAGATATTACATCACGATAAAGGGATCTATTCAACAGGAGGATATAACCCTTATAAACACTTATATGTCCAGCCTATAAGCACCTGAATATATGAGGCAAATATTGATGGACATAAACAGAGAGATCAACAGTAACAGAGTCATAGTAGGGAACTTTACCACCCCATCAACATCAATGGGTAAATCTTCCAGTCAGAAATCAACAGGAAAACAGCAGCCCTAAACAACACATTAGACCAGTTGGGTTTAATTGATATTTTTAGAGCATTTCACTCCAAAGCAGCAGAATATAAGGTACATTCTTTTCAAGTACGCATAGAATATTTTCCAGGATAGACCACACACTAGATCACAAAACAAGTCTCAATGTGTTTAAGAAAAATGAAATCTCATCAAGCAACTTTACCAACTACAATGTTATGAAAATAGAAATCAATTATAAGAAAAAGACTGAGAAACACACAAATATATGGAAACTAAATAACATGTTGCTAAACAGTCAATAGGTTAACAATGAAATCAAAGTAGAAATCAAAAGATATCTTGTGACAAATGAAAATAAAAACACAACTATCCAAAATTTATGGGACACAGCAAAAGTAGTCCTAAGGGGGAAGTTCATAGCAATACAGGCCTATCTCAAGAAACAAGAAAAAAATAAAATGAAAAATCTAACCTTAGGTCTAAAGGAACTAGAAAAGAACAACAAACACACCCAAAGTGAGTAGAACAGAGGAAATAATAATCAGGATGGAAATAAACAAAACAGTCTAAAACATACAAAATATCAATGAAACGAGGAACCAGTTCATTGAAAAGATAAACAAGACTGATAAACCTTTAATCAGACCCTCATGATAAAAGAAAAAAGACCCAAATAAGCA
The DNA here is from genome assembly GCA_004026545.1 of Mormoops blainvillei. Lineage (NCBI taxonomy): Eukaryota > Metazoa > Chordata > Mammalia > Chiroptera > Mormoopidae > Mormoops > Mormoops blainvillei. The sequence continues at coordinate 151,866 of PVJD01002116.1, forward strand.
AAATCAGAAACAAAAGAGAAGTGACAATGGTCACCACAGAAATATAAAGAATTATAGGAAAATACTACAAACAATTATATGCCAACAAATTGGACAGTCTGGAAGAAATGGATAAATTCCTAGAATCATGCAATCTTCCAAGACTGAATTAGAAAGAAACAAAAATTATCCAAACAGACCTATTACAACCGAGAAATAGAAGCAGTAAACAAGACATTCCTAACAAAAGCCCTGGACTGGGTTAATTCACAGGTGAATTTTACCAAACATTCAAAGGAGAATTAACAGCCAGCTTTCTCAAACTATTCCAAAAAATTCAAGAGGAGGGAGGACTCCCAAGTTCATTTTACAAAGCCAGCATTATCTAGATTCCAAAACTAAATAAAGACACTATGAAGAAATGATAAATTATAGCCCAATATCCCCGATGAACATAAATGCAAAAATCCTCAACAAACTATTAGCAAACCAAATTCAGCAATACTTTAAAAAGATCATAAACAATGGTAAATGGGATTTTTTCCCAGGGATTCAAGGCTGATTCATATCCACACATCAATTAATGTGATATACTACCTTTTAAAAATGAAGGATAAAAATCTTGTAATCATATCAGTAGATGCAGAAAAACCATTTGACAAAATCCAGCATCCATTTATGATTAAAAAAAACTCTCTGCAAAGTGGGAATAGAGGGATGATACTTCAACATAATAGAGGTCATATATGACAAACCCACAGCTAACACCATGCTCAACAGGAAAAACTAAAAGTACTTTGCCTATGATCAGGAACAAGACAAACTTGTCCATTTTCATCAGTTTTATTCAACATAGTATTGAAAGCCCTAGCCACAGCAATCAGACAAGAAAAATAAATAAAAAGTACCCAAATTGAAATGGAAGAAGTAAAACTGACATTATTTGCAGATGGCATGATGTTATATAGAGAGGACCCTAAAGATTCCATGAAGAAACTACTAGAACATAAATTCAGTAAAGCAGCAAGATACAAGGGAAATCCCAAAAAACTGGAATTTATTTATTGAAAAATTGTGTATTTATTATTACATGTTTAAACTTAGTCGCCTTTCAAGTATTCTCCATTTGATGCAAAATATCTATCAAGACATTTTTTCCACTGCTCAAAACAGCTTTCGAACTCATCGGTGTTAATGTCTTTCAGTGCTTCTGTGATTTTTTGTTTCACCCCTTCCACATTGGCAAAATATTTCCCTTTGAGGATGTTTTTCATCCAGGGAAACAACAAAAAAGGTCACTTGGGGTGTGACTGGATGAATAGGGAGGGTGGGGTAATGCCTTTTTTGGTCAAAAACTGCTCAGTGAGGTGTGGGCAGGTGCACTTGTAAATCACACATCCTGAAATGGGCAAATACACTGAAAGAATCTTAAAAAAACTCACTGAAGCCAAATGCAACCTCTTACAACAACGCCAGCTGGTACTCTGATGCAGATGGGTTACTAGAACACTCACGTAGCAGGTGAAGCCTATATTACAAGGGCCCTGCCCTCCAGAAGACAATTCTGTTTTATGGGGGTCCCCCCTCATACAAAATTAATATTCATTAATTGGTTGCATTGTAATACACCAATAATGAACTATCAGAAAGAGAAACTAAGAAAACAATCCCATTTACAATTGCATCAAAAAATAACTTGGAATAAATTTAACCAAGGTAAAAGACTTGTACTCAAAAAATTGTAAGACACTAAAGAAATTGAAGAAGACACAAATAAATGGAAGGATATACCATGCTCATAGATAGAATGTCTATACTACCCAAAGCAAGCTTTAACTGATAAATGTCTATACTACCCAAAGTAAGCTATAGATTCAATGCAATCCCTGTCAAAATACCAGTAGCATATTTCACAGAACTAGAATAATCCAAAATAACCCTAAATAGCCATAGCAATCTTGAGAAAGAACAACAAAGTTGGAGGTATCATGCTGCCTATTATCAAACTACACTACAAAGCTATAGTAATCAAAGAAGCATGGTACTGCCATAAAAATAGACACATAAACCAATGTAACAGAAGAGAGAGCCCACAAATAACCCATGCTTATATTACAGTCAATTAATAAACAAAACAGGCAAGAATACATAGTGAAATAAAGGCAGTCTATTCAATAAATAGTGTTGGGAAAATTAAACAGATACATTAAAAATATGAAATTAGATCACCTTCTTACACCATATACAAGAATAAACTCAAAATGGATTAAAGACTTAATGTAAGACCCAAAACTATAAGTTATAGCCAAAACTATAAAACTCCTGAAAGAAAACATTGACAGTAAATCCTCTGACATTGCTGTCAGTAATTTTTTTTCTGCTATATCTCCTTGGGCAAGGAAAACAAAAGAAAAAATAAATGAATGGGACAACATCAAACTAAAAAGCTTTTGCACAGGAAAGGAAGCTATCAACAAAACGAAAACGTAATCTACTGAATGGGGGAAGATAATTCATCAATGGTACACCCAATAAAGAGTTAATTTACAAAATTTATAAAGAACTCATACAGGTCAACACACACAAAAAAACTAACCAATCTAAGAAATGGGATAGAGGGACTGAATAAACATTTCTTCAAAAAGGACATACAGATGGTCAATAGACATGCAAAGATTCTCAACATCACTAATATGATAGAAATGCAAATTAAAATCACAATGAAATATCACCTCACACTTGTGAGAAGAGTTATCATCAATAAATCAACAAACAGCAAGTGCTGGTGAAGATGTGGAGAAAAGTGAAGCAATGCGCACTATTTGTGGGAATGCAAATTGGTGTAACCACTATAGAAAACAGTATGGCGTTTTCTCAAAAATTAAAAATAGAACTACCTTATGGCCAGTGATTCTACTTCTGGGTATATATCTGAAGAAATCCAAAACACTATTTTGAAAAAATATATACGCCCCATAGTTCATTATAGCATTATTTACAATAGCCAAGATGTGGAAGTAATCCAAGTCCCTATGAACAGATGATTGGATTGAGTGGTACATATATACAATTGAATGTTATTCGGTCATAAAAAATAATGAAATCTTACCATTTGTGACAACATGGATGGACCTAGAAGGTATTATGCTAAATGAATTAAGTCAGACAAAGAAATATAAATACCATATGATTTCACTTATATGTGAAATCTAAAGAAGAAAATAAATGAACAGAAACAAACTGGAAGACATGGAGAAGCAACTGAGGGTTGCCAGACGGAAGGGGCATAGGGCGCTGGATAAAAAAGTCAAGGAGCTAAGAAGTACAAATCGGCAGTTACAGGCAGTCCTGGGGAAGTAAAGTACAGCATAGAGAACATAGTCAATAACATTGTAGTAACTATGCATGGTGCCAGGTGGGCACTAGAATTACTGGAGGGATCACTTTGTAAATTATATAACTAGCTGTCCACTATGCTATTCCCCTGAAATTAACATAAAATAATATTGAATGTCAAAAAGCTCATAATCTTGTATGTTTTTAGTCCAAAAAACTTGAATGGGTATATTTAAAAAAAGAAAGGAGTGATCTTGATAAACGTTATTAGTGACCAGTAAGTTCTCATTGAATGAATATATAAATGAATGATACACTGGGCACCATAAATATTCTGTGAGTAATCCAAAGTCCCCAAAATTCCTGGTTTGTAGTTCTGTAGCCAACATTAGTTGTTCCCACATCTGATTTTATAGCCTTTCCCATATATCAGTGATTCCCAAACTTTAAGATCCTAAGAGCCATCTGACGTAGCACTTGAACAACATACTGCTGGGCCCGCTTCCGGAGATCTTAATCCAGTCTATGTAGGCTGGAGCCTAATTATCTGTAGTACAAACAGAGCCCCAAAGAATTTTGATGCAGTTGTTTCACTGATGTAGGTAGATATCCCCATTAGTATAAACCTTGAATCTAGTACCTCCCAACTTAAAATCAACATGAATATTTTGGGCTCCATAAATCCACATCTCTCAACACATTTTCCAAAATAATAATAATGATGACTAAAATAAAAAAATAAAACTATAGTAATGCTCAACAGGAGAGAACTCCTAAAGATTCAAAAACAAAAAAGCAGGGTTTGTGATCCTGATAGCACAAAAAGTAGAATTCAAGCCAAAAAGCATTAAATGCAACAAATTAAATGTAACAAAGAAGGTCATTTTTTAATGCTAAAAGTAACGGTTCACGGCGAAAATATAACAGGTTTTCATATCTATGCACCAACCCACCATCTTTCTGAATCAATGCAGTGGATACAATAAGACATAGGCAGAACTCCCAATAATAGGAAATATTACCATCCTACTTTCAGTACAAGCAATGAGTAAAAATACAGAAAACTTAAGTAATATAATTTTTTAAAAAAGAACTTATGCATATGAATCAAATTTTATTGCCAAGAAACAGACGATACACGTTCTTCTCAAACTCAGGGTAAGAGTTGTAAAAAATAGCCACAAAGGGAATATCAGTGTATTTCAAAATAGAGAAATATTACAAACAGTACTCTGATCACAATGCAACAAAATTAAAAATTTTGTAAAGCCATACACCTGGAAATTAAAAAAACAAAACAAAAAAACAAACAAACACAAAAAAACAACAACTACTAAACAAATCTTGACTCCAGGGTAACTACAGACCAAAATGAGTTTCTAAAAATAATGATAATTAAAAAAACCACACAAAAAAATCAGTTGAAAACTTTCAGGGAATGAGAAGAGTACGGAAAGCCTTAAAAACTTTTAGCAATAAAAATACTTGAGTTTCAGTACCAGCTCAGAAAGCTAGAAAAAGAACAACAAAGTAAACCAAAAGGAAATACAAGGAGGGCAGTAAAAAATATAAAAGCAGAAATCAATGAGTTAGCAAATAGAAAAATATTAGATCTAATTAATAAATCCAAATTTTAGTTTTAAAAAACAATTAAGAAAATAAAGCAAGGCTTAGCTAATTTAATCAAGGAAAAAGGGAGAAAGCATAAACATATTAAATAAGGAATAAAGTGGGGAAATAAGCAATGAAACAAGGTTTTTTAAAAAAAACAAAAGAGAGGCTAATTTGCAGATGCCTATGCAAATAAATTGGAAAGCCTAGATGAAAAAGGCAATTTCCTAAGTAAAGGCATTTTATGAAGCTTGACCTCATTAGAGACAGGGACCTTTGTCAGACCCATTTCTCCAGAAAAAAACAGAAAAAACTATCAAGGAATTCCCACATACAAAAATCATCAGAACCAGATGGTTTAACAGGTAAATTCCACCAAACTTTCAAAGACCAGGCAGTAATGCTCGCTCCATAAACTGTCCCAGAACATTGAGAAGGAAAGGAAGCCTCCTAATTCATTTCCTAATACACTGACATCTAAGGCTCTCAGGGACAGTAGAGAGAGAGAGAGAGAGAAAGAGAGAGAGAGGGAGAGAGAGAGAGAATATGAATTACAAATACTGATACAAGCATCCTAAAATATCAGTGAATATTGAATTAAGAAAATAATACATTATGATCTAGTGGAATTTATTCCAAGGAAATCTGGTTCAATATTAGGAAAGACATAATACGCAACATTAATAGATATGGGAAAAATAAATCAATGGCTGCCTGTATAGATACTGAAAATACTGAAAAGCCTTGAACAAAGTCAACTCATCCTAAGAAAAAACTCAAGAAAATAGGAATTAATGGATACTTTCTTAACATGGTAAACAACTATACTATAGTTACATAGACAGCTTCTTCCTTAACAGGGAAACACTTGAGGCATTTCTATTAAGGCTAGGGACAAGGCAAGGGTGCCCACTCACTCTATCAGTTCTACGTGGTACCGGAGAGGTGAGGAAATGTAACAGACTGCCAGACGGACACCCCCTGTAACCAAGTGATCAACATTAACACCATCGGGACTGGGACACACAGATCCCTTGTGTGTGCTCATGAGATGGACTGAGGTGCACGAACCATGCCTGTAGTATTCTTGAACAAAAGCATAACCTGAATCTAATTCTGAAGAAACAGATACATCCCAATTGAAGGATATTTTTCAAAATAACCAGACTGCAGTCTTCAAAAACATCAATGTCATGAAAGACAAAGAAACACTGAAGGACTGTTTCAAGACAAAAAATCATAACAATGAATACAATAAATGATCTAGGGCTGTCTTTTTGTATTTTGCACACTATTGAGACAACTGGTAAAATATGAACAAGTTCTGCAAATACATAATACTATCACATTGTACTGTGGCAAGAAAATATCCTTGTTTTTAGGATGCATACAGTGAAGTATTTACAGGGAAAGGGTCATCATGCCTGCAACTTATTCTCAAATGGTTCAGGAAAAAACTAAGTATCTATGGAGAGATATACATATTGTAATGTTAACATTTGAGGAATCTGGGTAAAGGGTATGTAGAATTCTTGCAACTTTTCTGTAAGTCTGAATTTATGTTAAAATGAAAATTTTAAAAATGAACAGTAATGATAATTAAAAACTCCTCTGATTTTCAAAGCTCTCAGCCACAACCCCATGACTTCTCCCCTTCACAATAAAATCCACCAAGAGTAGTCAATGTGCTCTCTCCATTTCCTCTGTCCCATTCATTCCTCAACCAACCCCAGTCAGGGTTGTACACCCTTGAGATCACCAATGGGCTCCCTGTTGCCCAACTCCCTGCATGCTTCTTTGGCCACCTCAGTACCACTCATGGCTAAGGGCCACTCCTTCTTTCTGGAAACACCCTCCTCTTCTGGATCCCCAATCACTACATTTTCCTGGATTTCTTCCCCATCATAAACTGTTTCTTTCCACTGAATTCCTCTCTTCCATGCTCTGAATGTCAGAGAGATGTAGCACTCAGTTCTGGGTCCGGCCTCATCGCCAGCTCTCCTTAGCAATCTCAGCATCGATGAAGTGCCATTTCTATGCTGCTACCTCCAAAGGTGTTATATCCAACCCCAACCTCTCTCTTGAGCTCCAGATTCACAAATCAATCAGTCATCCGTTTGAGATCTCCAATTGCATGAGTGAAAGTCAAATAATCAAACTTAACATGTCCAAAGTAGAATTCTTAAATATCTCCCAAATCTGTTTGTGTCTCAGTCTTCCCCCCTAGTAAATGGTACTAACATCCACCCACATGTTTCCATCTAAACCCCAGCTGTCGCCCTTCATTACCTCCCACATAGACCTCTGTCTTCTCCGGTCCATCTTACTATACTGCTGGAGTTGGAACTCCTACCTGAACTATCCTCCAGACTGGACTCCTAGGTCCACTCTTGCTCGCTACCACCCATCTTCCCACAGAATTCAAAATGGCTGTTTAAAACCAGGTCATGACACTCCCTATATCAAATCTCCAGTTACTACAAATATCACTACAAATCTTAGTATCCTAGGGCTAATAACAAAGTATCACAAACTGGGTGGCTTAGAACAGCAGGAATTTAATCTCTCGCAGTTCTGGAAACTATGGGGTTGGCCAAAAAGTTTGTGTGGGTTTTTATCTGTAAAATAAAAGACACATTTTTCATTTTCGCCAATAACTTTATCAATGTGGATATTTTGAGTAGGTTGGCTATCTCTCACATGGTATAACATTGATTGTTCTCAATTAATTGTCTCGATTTGATCACTATCGGCCTCAACTGGTCTACCTGACAAAGGAGCATCGTCCAGCGAGAAATCTCCAGAGTGAAACTTTACAAACCACTTTTGACATGTTGGATCAGTCACAGCACCTTCTCCATACAATTTCATTTCAGTTGCATTTTTACCTTTCTTGAAATAATAAAGCATAATACGCCAAAAACGTGGCTTATTTTCTTCCATCTTAATATTTAAATGGCTATAGAAAAATTCACCAGTTTTGAGAAGTTTTTTTTTTTTAATGCACGCTGATATGACAGCTGTTACAACACAATCTAACAAAATTGTTTTGAATGAAGTTAAAGACAACTAAGTGCTACTAGAGCCATCATACGGAAAAAATCTAAACAGACTTCTTGGCCAATCCGTACGAGCCTGAAGGCAAGGTGTCAACAGGGCAAAGTTTTCGAGGCCATAGGGAAGGTGACTGCTGGTAGTCCTCGGCGCCCCTTGGCTTGCACGTGCATCCCTCCGCGCTGTCCCCCTGCAGCCTTCTTCCCTCTGCGCCTGCCTTGCCTCTCTGCCTCTCCTCTTCTTATAAACACATCAGTCATCCTGGATTTAGGACTTATCCTAATAGGACTTCTTAACTAATTTCTTCTACAAAGACCCTGTTTTCACACAGGGTCACCATCTGAGGTTCCAGATGCACTTGAAGTTTTTTTTTTTTGGGGGGGGGATACACTCTTCAACTCAATATGCCAGTTTTATCCCCAGTGGAATAAATCCTCAATTCTTTATCACTGCACATGGTCCTGCATGATCTGGTTCTTACCTACGTTGCCCTCTTCCTCAAACCTTTTGCCAGTATCCCCTAGCAGCTCCTAAAGAACGCCAAGCTCATCCCAAACTCAGGGCTTTTCTAAGGACTATTCTTTCTGTCAGGAGAGGGGTTCTGCCAGGCGCTTGACCTGCCGGCCCATCTGCATCTCCTCTCCTTCCTCAGTGAACCTTCTCTAAATTACACCCTCATTTCCAGTTACTCTATAATTAACACCCTGATTATTGACTTCAAAGTACTTATGACAATCCGTAATTATCTAGTATTTACTTTTTCCCAGTTTATTATGTTTCGCATTATAATCTCAGCATCTAGCGTGGTACCTGGCACGTGGGAGTAAATCGCTGAGTATTCACTGACTAAATTGATAAACTGAAATGAGTACAGAGACTGTACCATACACATCTGTTATAACCCCCATAGCACATGCCCATGGCTGTCTACACAGCCCTTGAAAATGTTTGTTGATATCAATTAACTAATAAATTCCATCAATTTTCTCTAAAAACCACAATTTCTGCCTACCCGAGAGCTCTCCTGATCAGGTTTTGTAAGACAAAAACAATAGCTGTTACCCTGCCTCTAGATTCCAAGTATTTATTAAGAATTATGTTGGGGGAGGGGGTTGCTGGGTGAAAAAGGTGAAGGGATTAAGAAACATAAACAAACTCTGACAGACAACAGTGTCGTAATTACCAGAGGGGAAGAGAGGTGGGGGGACACAGAAGAGAATAAAGGGGGGATAAATGGTGATGGAAGGAGACATAACTTGGGGTGGTGAACACACAGTATAATACACAGATGATGTATTATAGACATGCACACCTGAAACCTGTATAATTTTATTAATCAATTCACCCCAATAAATTCACTAAAATAAATAAATTTTTTTTTAAAAAGTAAGTATCTAGCATAGCACTGTTAAAGACTCATCAAATTTCTGATGATCAGATATTACTTAAGCAGACCCATGTGCAAGGTGGGACTGTATTCATCACATTAAAAACAAGCTGTAGCTGATTTAACTTCTTCAAGGTCATGTTATGAATAGGATTGTGCTATTAAAAATCATTTGTGTTCATATAATATTTGAGAGAGAGAGCGCGATATTATTATTAAGGGTCAAGTGCACAGCCAGGTGCTGCCCATGGAGGCAGCAAACATACCATTAAAGGAATTTTCACGGAATAGTAATTTGCAGTACATCTACTTGAAGCAATTTTGTATTTATTTATTCAATTGAATTATTTATGTTATTCATAATGAAATGAAACTCGAACAGCATTGATGCCATCACGTTTTCCTTTGCTTTCATTTGGTTTGTTGCATATGACTATTTTTATGCAAATGAGGTTATGGTGACATTAAACATTTCCTACTGATTTTCTAAGAACAAATATGTTCTCTCCATATGCCACAGTCTTCTTTTTCCTGCATCCATCCTCAAAGCTCTGTTGGCTGATCAGAATTTCTTCTAAATTAACTCTAAGGACATTCCATCTGTAATACTGATGAGCCCGTCTCCCTCTGCGGTGCCCATGTAGCACTCCCATTAATACCTGAATTTAGCCCATTTCACCCATGGCTCCAGAAGCCTTATTTAACCGCCCAGCTCTTACTGTGCTGTAAATCTCACCTTGTTACAAAGCAACGTGGCACTCCCCTACTCTACTCACAGTGCAAAAACAACGGAGAACCTCACACATTAAAAAAAATAAAAAAGCAAAAAGGGATTGTGGTTGCAGGGACACTTGCCTCTATTGATTACATTCAGGGCTGAGGAACAATTGTTTTCAGGACAAATCAGAGTAGAATTAAGCAGGCTGCCCACCCTGGGCTCATGTAGGCTACCTTGGGTCTTTTTATAGGTATAGGTGTATGTGTGTGTGTGTTTGAGTTTGTTTTAACTTAGATGCATTACCAGAGGGAAGGGCAGTGGAACTGGGCAGGCAGAGTAATCCCCTAGAAACGTATAGGTTGCAAGTTCCAAGTCTAGAGTCATTTCTGATTGTTACATGAAGTGAGCTCTTCTCCCATAGTTCTCAAGTGCCTACAACCCTTACATAAAGCATCAAAGGGCTACAGAAGCAAGAACAACCACTTATGTAAATTCCAACATTGGTTTGATTTAAGGTTATAAACCAAGAATCCCATTTCTCATAAGCACATTTGGGAAACACGATTTTGGACTTCAGCGACCCTAGAGGTTGGGAACAGGACACAGAGCAGATCCATTACATAGACAGGACGAGGTGCACATTGGTTTCTAGCCACTGATTTTCTAGCCACAAGTTTCTCATGCACAGAAATTGAAACTTGCCTGGAAAGGCCTCTAGAACAGAAATGGAGGGGTATTTTTCTGTGGCCTCACTTTAATGCATTTAGGTGAGAATCCTCTTGGGTCCCAACAAAAGATTGAATTAATTTTGCCAATTCATAAACTTTTGGGCCCAGCAAGCAGTGGGAATGTTTTCTTAAAAATCAGCCAAGTCTTTGGCCCTCATTGTGTTTACGGTGTCTCTCATTCTGCAAATGGTAACGTGGTTTCATTCTGTTCTACACCTTTGTGTTTGAGGCACCCCAGAGAGTTGTCAACCACTGTAAGTTCTAAATATATAATTTATATATATTATAAATATAATTTATACATATTATAAATATAATATGTATAAATTTACATATTACATAGCTATAATATGTAAATATATTATAAATATGTAAATATATAATGTTTATATATTATAAATATAATAATAAATATAATTTATTTTAGACATAATTTAGGTATAAATTAGATATAGGGTATAATAAATTTCTAAAAAGAAGATAATTCAAAGTGAGGTTGATTTCTATTAGCTTTCATTTGTTCAGTAAGTGAATGCGACGTGAGAACACAGGATAGGAGGGAACAAGTGGGGAGAGAGAAGTGACACAAGCTAACCCACCAACAAAGGACAGGAATTCCCCCAAGTGCGGGAACCCTGCCCTGTCCTGACCCTCCTCTTCCCTTCCGCCTGCCTCCACACATGGAGCATCTCAGAAGATAGTGGGGCCCCGGGATGCTCAAATTTTAAAAATAAGAATCACTCAGGGAACCTGGAAAAAAATGTACACATTTACGACTTCTGTTCTGGTCTACCAACTCGGGAGCAGGACAGACAAAGACGTTTTGACCAGCAGCCTGGTGATACAAATGCAAGAACCCTATCTCCCAAAACACGGCAGGGCCGCTGGTTCTCAATCTTGTGAAACACTGGGGTCACCTGGGAAACTTATTAAAAATAATATAATACTGACATTTGGGCCCCACTCTCAAAGACTCTGGTTTCCTTCCCCTGGGGTAGAGTTTGGGCATCCCAATCTTAAAAGCTCTCCAGGTGATTTCAATATGCAGTTGAGGCTGGGAACCATTGTTGTAGGGACATGAGAAGACTTTAATCAAGCAGGGGGGATGCGAGCCCTATAGGAGGTTCTGTCTTTCACCGTTGCGATTTCTGACGCCTTTACCCAAAGAACATTCCAGGCCTCTGTCTGAATAATCATATTTATTCCAGGAGTCACAGCCTTTCATAGCAGGCAGGAAATAGGATGAAAACTGAGCCATTCACTTCTTGTCTGTAACATTTGGGGATATTAAAACGGGAGCATCTGATTGAGGCAACAAAGGGTTTTCTTTCTGCTGCCCCGGTCCCAGAACAGCCGGCAAGACGCAGAAGCAGTGCCTTCAAGCCCTCCCAGCCGCCCCTGCGCAAGCTTCGGAGGCCCCGACAAGCTCCGCGCTGGAGCGGCTTCACAGAAAGTCTCAAAAATCCAAACTTCACTGAGTCCACAGGCATTCTGCAGACAAGGCCGCAGCTGAATAACACCCCATCTTTTAAAACTCTCCTTACCCTTTCAGAGGTTCTCAACATGCAGAATTAATTCATGGAAAGTGGTCAGGACCTCAGACCAGGAATTCTGCTGGACTTGGCAACCAACATTTTTAGCAAGCCCCAAAGACCTCACTGTGAGAAATACTGTATAATGTGCTTTTAAATATTGAGCCTTTTTAATAAAATAATTATTTTCATATGTGGGAAAAATCATTTCAATTCACGAAAAAGTAAGAACATACAGTGTACTATGTCTTTGGTCTAACCACTCTTGAGGGTGGCAAAGAAGTAGCAGCAGGCAGCTGGTCCCAGCCGATCAGCTTTCCCAAGTCTCCCCTGCCCTCACGGGCCCTGGACTGACCTTCCTTCAAACAGGAGCTGTGATGAATCTCAGAGCTGAACCTTCTGATCCTGCCAGGAAGAGCCTCAGGGAGAGACATGCCCTTCCCAGGTGCTTACCGCAGCCTGGGGTCTGTCTCAGGCCCCAGATTTCGGTGCCGAGTTGGGCACAAGGAATGCTAATTACCCAAGATCTAAGTTTTTCATGTGAGACATATAGTTGTAAGCCACTTTTCAGGAAGATACTTTCCTGAAGGTTCTGTCATTCTATGCAACGTGTTTTAAGGATAAGAGGCATGTATGGTAAAGGAGTTCTAAAAATAACTGCCGCTAATGTTTATTGATCAGATATCATTAATCTATAAGAAGGGCTGAAACTAATGCCTGGTATATTAGTCTATGCAGTTTCCATGTAATAATTTACTCCCCACAACAACTCCATTAAATAGATATCATTACAACACCATTTTACATATGAGGAAACTGAGGCACGCAAAGGTTACCTAACTCGCCCAAGGTCGCATAGCCAGTAAGGGACGAAGCTGGGAGTAGAACACACAGTTCCAAGTCCATGCTCTTGACCTCTATGTAAAACTCTCTCCTTTAGGTTTTTCAGTGATCCAGACATGCTCTTCAAACGTAGGGAACTCACAAACGTAGGGTCCACATTCACCCACAAATACTTCAGGAATTATCACCCTCACACATTAAAAGTGAGGGCGCCCCTGCCCGCATATTTCCCTTCACCCCACAGCTAGGGGAGGCCCAGCTCTGACAACAGGTGTCCCTTCCGGTTGTGCCTCTAGCTTAAATCAACTCTACAGTAAGACATTTCCTAAACCTAATAATATTTTTTAAAATTTATTTTTCCTGAATTTTTAAAGAAAAATACTATATACCTTAAAGAGGGTTTCAACTATATTATACTACATAACTCCATACGAGGCACCTTAATGGGCAGCAGTTAATCAAAACAAAAATACAGCCCCTGTGGTAGTGGAATTCTGTCACAGTCGGAAGGGGTAAAAGGGACCAAGAGAAAAAACTAAGAAAGTTTACATGCACACATGCACACACATACACACAATTCCTCAGAGAACTGTCTTGTCTTTAAGACTCGGAATTTCTTTTTCTTCTGGTGGTACCAGTGTGGAGCGGGAGGTTCCGGTTCCTGGTACAGAAGCACGGGCAGGGCACTTGGTGTGGGGGAGGACACGGGTCCTGAAGACACACACACACACAGCTGGGTCTGAATCTGGGTGCCAGCACTCACTAGCTGTGTGACCTCAGGCAGGTTGCGATACCTCTCCAAACGTCCCCTTTCCTCATTTACAAAACAGAGGTGGCAACAGCTACTTCAGAAAGAAGTTAAATTTAAACAAGATCAATAAAACACACAGCACAGTGACAAAAACATAAAAGGCAGTCAATGAAAGGGAATAATTATTGTGGTTGGTGATTCAGAGACACTCCTAAGATGTACCTATTTATTATTTCAACCAACAAGTATTTATTGGATAGCTACCCTCTGTGCCCACCTCTGTGAAAGAGAAAGTCTAACACAGCGTTCTTAACTATCTTTAAGGTGCTTTCATTCTACGTGAAAACAAACCTATGAGCCATAGGATAGCTATTGCCCAAGGAATGATTCAGAAAAGGAAAAAAAAAAGTCCAGCTTCCATGATCAGATGTGTTCTTTGCACGGGGGAGGGAAAACTTGAGTTGAGTCTTGACAAATGAGTAGATTCATCCCACTAAATTATAACACCGTAACTCACATGGGCACACAACTCTCAAACACACACAGGCTCAACTTAAAACACCCCCGGGGCATGGGTGATTCCCAGATCTCCATGGTCAGTCCAGACATCATCCTGACCTCCAGGCCCAAACATGCAGCTGTCTGCTGAACATGACGTGAGATGGTCCCCAGACATCTCTTGAGGCACGCGTCCACAGCAGACGCTGTTGGAATATAACAGGTTTGCTTTGGTGGCAATAAAAGGAAGAGGAGACTTTCTGAGTGAAGCAAAATGAATACCAAAGAAATTTGACATCTGGATTTATAAGCAGGAGGCCAAAGGAGAAATTGAAGATAACAGTAGTAGAAACTGCCCATAAATTACCTACACAGTCTGGGAAGAGAAGGCAAGCCATAAAATGTGGTCAGGGACCTCAGCAGTGCCTTGAATAAACACAGACAGACTTCTACGCTGCTAGGTGATCCCTCCCCTACATTACAAGATAATTGGGCAAGCAGATCATTAACATGCCATTATATAATACAGAATGGTATGCCTCAGCACGGGAACAGAGAGGGGGATTGTAAGCCTTGTCAGGTTTCTGGTGTCACCAAATGTTACCTTCTTGCTCACACGCACAGAGATAAATAATGAATGAAGCTGGACAGATTTGTCTCATGTTGTGACCTCAAGAAGCCCACAATTAGGAGGAACCCTGCACAAGGGGAACTGCGATCTTCCCCACAAAACAGAGACCTCTGCAGGAGTTGCTCTCCCGGTTAGCGAATTCGCTTCCTCTTTGTCTCCTCCCAAGCTAGAAATTTCTGATTGACCCCAATGCATCCATATCCAATTATTTCCCTCATCTTGCTGATTCTCAGAAAATTTTTCTTGAATTGGGCCCTTCCACTCCATCTCTTCTTAGTCCTCAGTTTGTTACAGAGTAATAACTGTGATCCTTATAAAACACTGTGGTAGTAGAAGTCTCTCTTCTCTCCATCAGGCAGTGCCTCCCACAGAGCTGACACTCAGCAAATGTTGGGTGGATGGAGAAGAGGCTTCTATTTAGCCATCCTGCCAGCAGCCTTCATCTCCTCTAACCTGCCCCCCACATTTCTCCCAGAGTTAGTCATAATTTTTAAAAATCAGAGTATAACAATACCGTCTTGCTTCACGTACTTTGTTGGTGTCCACTGAAAGAGTAAAGTCTCTGCCTGACACATGCTGGCATGTGAGGTGCTCTGCAGGACTCCCCATAACCCCCCAAACCCTTCCACAATTCACTCTGGAAAGCTCTAAGCTCATCCAAAAGATTTTGTACTGTTCCCCTACCCCTTAAATCCAAGAACTTCTCCAGTCCTCCTCCTGCACATACTCTTCTCTCTCTCTTAACGACCTGTGTTCTCTTTAGAGGAAAAATTCCTGCTCACCCTTAAGACTGAGGTCGCCTCTGCGCTGCCTGCCCTCTGACCTCTCCCAGGACAGAGCATTCCCTCCTCTTAGTGAGAGCAACCCTGAGGACTGTGAAGAGTCACTGCTACCCCGCTCTTTCTGATTTCCCAGGAAGCCTGGATGCACCTTGGTCCTCTCCAGGCAGCCAGCACACTGCCTGGCGGATTGGAGATTTCAGCGAACAGTCATTTTTAATAATTAAAAAAAAAAAAGAAAGAAAAGAAACATAGACCAAAGGAATAGCATAGAGCCTAGAAAATGAGCCCACTGACATATATCAAAAGTATAAAATGTATTACATTTGGCACTTTCAAATAAGAGAAAGAGAAGTTATTTACAAAATTTTTTTTGAAAAAAGTTGCTTTGAAAAAAAATGGGCAAAAATTTTAAACAAAAGATATACACCGTGCCCTTTCAAAATAAATTCTATTTGGATGGAGAAGTGAAATGCGAGAGTCATGGAACAGCCACACAAAGCAGAACAGAATATTGATAAGCGATCTGAGGGATGATATCTCCCTCAGCTCTGAAGCAGTGAAGAAAGCAAAATGGAAAGATTGACAGTTTGGGATTCATATAAATTTAAAATACCTGTCCAGTGGAAGAAATAAAAGTCTCCGAATTAAAGAAAAATGAAAAGCAGCTTTTTGGAATCCATTTGCATGAAATATGACAAGCAAATGGTTAATCCCACTACTACCTAAAAATTCACTCATATTAAAAAGAGAAACAATTCTCTCAAGAGTAGTCTAATAATAATAAAACAATAAAAATTAAAGCAACATGAGTTTTTGCATAAAAAATGCCATGGAATTCGCCAATTTAAATCCTCTCAACTTGGGAGAGCTTTTGGGGGGCTTCTCAAGAAGGCTCGTGCCCACTGGGGGCGGCTCTGGCCCCAGATAACTGCCTCCCTTCCTATCCACAGGGCTCAGATATTTTTTTTAAAAAAGGCAGCTTCTTTAGGCAAGGCCTTTACCACTCTAGGACAGCAGGGATCAATTTGCAATTAAAAGGGTTGATTTGGTAATGACCACTGTGAAGCCCGCAATTTACAACGGTGCCTCTGGTTCTCCTGAAGGGGCCCCTGGGTAAGCTCTCAAATTTACCTCCACTTCTGCCTTCAAATTCCGCCTCCATAGAGCTGCCGAATAGCCTCAAAAGGCCAGCGTGCTCCAGTCATTCAGCCTAGGTCTCCAGCTCTTTCCTCTACCCTACTTTCACCTTTCCTATCTTGTGCTCTATATTTTGGTCTAGATTTACACTTATTGCTTAATTAAACTTCTCCTTTATTAAAGCAAGACATAACAGTCACATCCCATTTCTTTAATCTCCATTTCTAAATAACAATGATTATGCTACTATGTATCGATGTTTAAATTTTAGACATTCTCAATAGATTCTCTGTTTCTAAAGATGAAGATTTAAGTTTCTTATACTATCCACCTCACACACACCTTTTGCCTTCCTCCACTTCCAACATAGTTATACCACAATTTGTAGTTAAATAAAATCCATTATTTACATTTGTATGACTGTATTGCTCACAGCTGAGCGACAGAGTAAATGGAATTGCAATTCCTTTCTTGAGGAACTTTGTTTTTTGTGTAGCTAATAATTGCTTTGCTTTTTCACGAGCTTTTTTTTTTCTGCGTCTACCACTAATTTGATCCCAAACTTTCCGAAAGAATGGTTTTAAAAATCTTGCAAAGGCAACAGAATAAAAATAAACAAGTGGGACTATATCAAACTAAAAGATTTGCTTCTACACAGTAAAAGAAACCATCAACAAAATAAAAAGGCAATTTAATGAATGGAAGAAACTATTTGCAAACTGTATGTAAGATAAGGGGTTAATTTCCAAAATATATTTTTAAAATGTATATAACTCAATAGCAAAAAGAAAAAAAATCTGATTTAAAAATGAGCAGAGGATCTGAATTTTTCCAAAGAAGACATAGAGATGGCCAAAAAGTTCATGAAAAGATGCTCAACTATCACTAATCATCAGGGAAATGCAAATTGAAACCACAATGAGATATCACTTCACACCTGTTAGAATGGGTATTATCCAAGCTAAAAGAAATAACAAGTGTTGGCGAGGGTGTGGAGAAAAGGGAACCCATGGGCGCTGTTGGTGGGAATGTAAATTGGTATAGCCACTATGGAAAACAGTATAAATGGTCCTCAAAAGGTAAAAATAGAAATTCCACTTCTGGGCATTTATTGAAAGAAATCAAAAACACTAATTTGAAAAGATAGACACACCACCACGTTCATTGAAGTATTATTTAGAATAGCCAAGTTGGAAACCTAAGGGTCCACTGATAGATGAATACATGAGGAAAGTGTCTCTCTCTCACACACACACACACACACACACACACACACACACACACACGAATACTATTTACCCATAAAAAATGAATGAACATTTGCCATTTGTAACAACATGAATGGAGCCTGAGGGCATTATACTAGGTGATATAAGTGAGACAAAGACAAATACCATACAATCTCACTTATATGAGGAATCTAACAAGAACAACAAACTATCTCATATATACAGAGAAACAGATTGGTGATTACCAGAGGTGACGAGGTGGGGGAATGGGTGAAGAGAGCTAAAAAATACAAACTTCCAGTTATAAAATAAGTCATGGGGTAGTAATGTACACTATATTTCATATGTGAAAGTTGCTAAGAGTAGATCTTAAAAGTTCTCATTACAAGAAAAAAAAGTCTGTAACTATGTATGGTGACAGATTTTTAACTAGACTTACTGTGATGGTCATTTTGCAATGTCAACAAATATAAAATCTTTATAACTTATACCTGAAATAAATAAAATGTTGTATGTCAATTATACCTTAATAAAAATATTAAATTTTAATGATCTTAATGTAGTGAAAAACACTAAGTATTGAAATAATTCTAAACCCTGCTCCCCCTTTGGATATATACCTCCTATAGCCTTCTATCCTCCTGTTCCAATGGGGAATGGCTGATCCCTTAGCCTGCTACACAGCTGTCACTTTAGAACAGCCATCGTCATCTTTCTGGGATCTGCTTTTAGTATTCTCTCATGTGAATCCCCTGTTTTCTCAATCCTATTATCATTCTTTCTTATTTTACTCCCTTGTTTTAATGGAGCATATCCTTGAGGAGCTTCCTAAAAACAGATGCAGAAAAGGTAAACTTGATGACACCCTGCAGAAATGTAATGTATTTACTTTCTGCTTGCTCTTGGTAAAAACTATTTGATGGCTGACTATAGAATTCTGAGTTGAAAATAATTTTTTCAACTTGTTTCCTAGTGTTTAATGTTGCTGCTAAGAAATCCTAAAGCAACTGTATTTAAGACACTTTTCTCCCTAAAAGCTTTTAGGACTTGTTCTTCATCCATGCTGTTCTGAAAATGTGCATTTACATTTCTTAATCTGGGTTTATTTTTTTTTTCCCTTTCATTCACTATGTAAGCATTGGGTGGGACCTTCTAATCTGCAAGCTCTATAGTTCTGGGAAATTTTCTTGTATCATTTGCTTGATGATTTTCTTAACTCTGTTTTCTCTATTCTTTTTCTGCTATTCCTATTAGTTGACAGTGAACATGCTGGACTGATCTAATTCTTCTTAAGTCTTTATTCTCCTATTTTTATTTATTTTTTCTATCTTCCAGAAGAGTTCCTCAATGTTATCTTTCAACCTTTCATTGAATTATTTATGTCTATCTCATTTTTAACTTCCAAGACTTGTTTTTTATTCTCTGATTATTACTTCAATATAGCACTTGGCTCTTGTTCTGTGAATAAAACACAACATTTCATGATAGCTTTATGTCATGAGTTGTAGTTTTAAAGTCTGTAGTCTCTGTTTCCTCCAAATGTGTTTTCTGTCTTTGTTGTTGCTGAGGTCTTTCAAAACAGAGACTCTCCTGAGATGTCTAGGGATCCCCTCTCTCCTTTCTTATTTTAGAGTAAAACACCTATGTGTAGTTGAATGGAGCTTTATCGACAGGCCTAACTAACTAATAATAGTTAATGAGCAGAACCCAATCATTTTGGGGGTATACTCCCAACTATCAGATATATTGGCCTTTTTCTTAGGCTAGATGGTTTCCTCAGAGTGGTTTCATCAAACGCTTACTATGAAGGTATAAAAGAAACATTGAGGGATAATGAGGCTGAAGGTGTTCTTATTTGGCATGCAATCTTATCTTCTGTCCTAGGCTACATCTTACGAACTAAAACCCAGAGTGCACCTTCTCCAGAGAGTAAACTTCCTATATTGCACTAGGTAGAAAAGGGCAGACTCTGGTGTGCAGAGCTGAAGAAAGGATCTGGAGATGCCACTGCAATCCTTCTGTTCGAACCCACCTCCCAGCCGTCAGAAGTACCCAGAACCTCCGGTGTTGTGAGGCGTAACTACACTGCATCCTTCTGCTCTCACCCACTCTGCCATGTGCAGGAGCTTGAGTGTCAGCCTCACCCAGTTTGGCGTCAGTTACCTTTCATCCATCCTCTTTCCATCTTCAAAAGCTGTGTAGGCGGCTCTTTCCCACCATCGTCACCTATTTAGTTGTCCTTCAGAGGTTGCCATCCTCTCTAGTCCTTTATTATTATCTAAGTAAAATTTCGGGAGTGACCAGAAATAACTGGTATGCTCAACCCACCACACTGTACTACAGAGCACCATGGAGCTACATATTGTTCCCTGAGCACACCATGTTTGCATGTGCGCCCCTAACTCCGATCTTACTGTTCTCCCGCCTGGTCTGCCCTTATCCCTCTCCCTTCCTCAATTTTCCAACTTTTATTCGTCCTTCAAAATTAAGTTCAGGCTTTATCTTTAGCCTTCCCACATCCTCCCTGCACAAGCTATGTATATCTCTGACCTGATACATACCGTATAGACCACACTGTGCTGAACAGAGCTGCCTGCGCATCTGTCTCCCTCCCTAGGCGAATAGTAAGTAGGCAAGAACTGTGTCTTATTTGATGTTCTGCCCCTAGAGTGGGGAAGAACATCTGGCACATAATAGGTACTCACTAATATTTGTAACTGACCCATTTCCAGTAGCTCCATGTTGGAAGCGTTTTTATTCTAGTAGGAGTGAAAAAAAAAAATGACTGTTTATTTGCCAACGTCCAAATAAGGAAGGCTAATCAGAGAGTACCAGAAAATGAAAACAGCCAGATGTTTCTGAGAGCAAAAGTCCAGGAATACAAAATAGCTTCCAACAGGGGTGATGTGTGTTTTCCTAGTGATTCAAATGAATATATGCTTATTAGGCAGGGAGAGAGATTTATCAGGTTCCTCGACTAATCCTGCAATTTTAAATCCATTTAAGATAATTTTCTTTATCTCAAATCTATTTTTCTCAGTAACCAGGATACTTAACTGATTTGTACAAAATCCATTTGAAAAAGAAATAATCTGCTCTAAACAAGGGCACACTCTGAATGGAAAAAGGGAGACTCCACAAACCTTACAGAAAACGAAAAATCTGTTCGAGATGCCAAAGTGGACTCCTGCCTAGAAAATAGGTTTTCCTTCAGCATCTAGATTCTATGAGCAATTTCATTTCTCTATTTCACAAGGCGCAAATAAATAATTCTTAAATCCAAGTACCCAGAACAAAGACCTTCTATAAGACAACTAAGAGGCAAACAAGGTGTTTAAAAAGTAAGAATCTCGGACAAAACAATATAAGCAGAAGCAATCACGAGAGGTACTTGCTAACCTATCAGCTTGGCAAAGCATTTTTTAAATGGTTGCACCCAGTTTGGGAAGGGCCAAGTAAAATTTCAAAAGGGGTACAGATGGCTGTAAACTTCCTGGAGGGATATATCACAATATGTGTCTAGAGCCTCCAAAAATTCCTACAATGTGATCTAAGAGTTATACTTTTAGATGTTTGGATTAAGAACATAAATATCAAATTAATACACATAAGGACTTACATGGGAAAATATTCAGCCAGGTGTTATTTATAATAATAAAAAATTTTAAATGATGTAAATCCCAAACAATGAAAATAATAACTAATAATATCAGAAACTGCTCATGAAGTAATGTTGAATGAAAAAAGGGATAAAACAATATATCACATGCTCTGAATCTGTAGAGAAAATAGACTCGAAGACAATATACTAAGATTTTGCCGGTCGCTATGTCTAGGTAATGAGATCAGGGTGATTTCTGCTTGCTATTTATTTATTTATTTATTTATTTATTTTTTTTGTATCGCAGACCTTTCTATATGTTTCTGGGTTACTTTTATAAAAATTAAAATTTTTTATTTAGCTATTATTTCATAATCAACAATGCTCAGTTGGTTGGTTGTGGAGGAGAATGAGATAAAAGCTACCTCACTGGTTACAAATAACGTGAGAAAATGTCACAGACCCGTGTCTGTGCCACCTGCATGATGCAGCAAGCTCCTCTGCATGACTGAATCAGAACTTACTTGGTGGGACGATAATCCGGAATGGAACGATCCAGTGAGATTTTTTCACTGAGGTAGGAATTGTAGCCATATTTCTCATGCGGTCCCTTGGCTTTTTCCTCTTCAGCTGGGGAAAGGGTAGCAGGAAGGCCCCCTTTGCCCCGCCCACCATAACCTTCAATGAGCCCAAGGGATTTGGATAAGCCTGAAAAAAGGAGGGGAAAAAAGAATTATTTGAAAGCCCCCGCGCCAGGATACGTCATTTGAGTTCAGATGCAGCTTCAATAGAAATTTTAACATTACCTGTCACAGAAAAATATATATGTTCTCATTTTATCAGTCTCAGGAATACGCTCTGAACACATTTATATTGACAGGAAGGGCAAAGCAACCATGAGTTGTGCGGTTAGGTCCTGTTACCAGGGAGAAAACTCTCTCCATTTTTGAGAACTGGGGCCTATAAAAGAGAGTGCACAGATGGGGAGAAATGGGAGCCAAGGAGGACACAGGAAATGGGACAGAACTGGGGCCATTATTCACGCCTGTTTTCCTCTCCCCACCAACATTAGCTAGGCCAGGAGATACTTGATACAACAGAGGATAAGAAAAACCAGTAACAGGAAGCTGCCAAAATGCAGGTGTTTTTACTTCATTTGAGGAGAGAACAATATACAGATTGATTTTATCATGAGTTTAAAGTGTGTAACAGCCTGACATAGTTCTTCGCCTAATGGTTTTACTTACATTTCATCTAAAAGGCAAAGGGAATACAAAATGCTTGAGAATAAATCACAGAGGGAAAAACCCCGTAAGAGAGATAACTGTGCCAAGTAGAGTAGGAGGCCCCTGACACAAGCCTCACTGAGCAACTGCAAGTCCCCTGGATGGTGGCTGCTTTGTAACTGTTGTTCCATTGTACGATAAACAGCTTGATGGGCAACTTTTAAACCCTAGTGTTATGGGAGGTTTTACTACTTAGCTAGAAAACTTTTGTTGTTAAGGGCTCTTGTTCCCTTTGGCCATTTCAAATGCCCAAGCTACTCAGTAAACACACACACACACACACACACACACACACACACACACAGAGGACTCTGTCCGCAGAAGTCTCACCACTGCACTGGCAGGAAGAACATGGACTAGGGTTGTAGACAGCTCCCTCAGCATTCCCAGCGAGCCGCCCACCCTCCCCGGGAATGCATCCCCAGGCAAGTCAAAAGCCCACAGATCTGCTCAGATCACATGGTCCTCTATCATACAATGGTTCTTTATCACATAATGGTAAGACTTAAGAGTCATTCCCTTTCTTGCTTCTCTAAAACCAGAAATCTATTTTCTGTGATATCAAGATTAGAAAGCAAAGATTGAGCAAGCATTTCAGATTCTAACTCAGGTAAACATTATTTCTCTGCCTGAGAATCTTTTCCACTGTCCACGGTGCTCTTCAGGAAGCCTGACATCTTTTCTGCCTGCCATCATCCCAATAGAGGCACCGTCAGCTGAGAATTCAATTATTCCAGCACTTCCTACCAGCTTCCTGGTCTTTAATCTCTTGTTCCACATCGATGTGCTACAAACTTTCCAATAACGTCACTTTCACCATGCTCAAAAAATCTCTGAGAACCCTTCCTATGTCGAGTACAAACACCTGAGCTAGGTTTTAGAACTGCATCACTAGGGGGATATGGATTAGAGCAGCAACTTTGAAAAATAATTTGGCCGTTCTTCAATACGGTAATATGACCCAGCAGGTCCATTCCTAGGTGTGCACCCAAAAGAAATGAACGGAGACCTATACAAAGACTCGTACACAAGTGTTCAAAGCAGCAGAATTCACATAAATAAATGCCCATTAACTGATGAGTGGATAAACAAGATGCGATATAGCCATACAATGGGATATAATTTGCAATCAAAAACAATGAAGGGGTGATATATGCTACAACATCGATGAACCTTAAAAACATTATGCCAAGTAAACAAAGCTAGTCAGCAAATACCACATATTGTATGATTCTATTTACATGAAATGTATGGCACATGCAAATCTTTAGAGACACAAGGTAGATTGGCATATGCTTAGGGCTGAGGGGCTTAGGGGAAGAAATGGGGAGCAACTGCTCCCATGCATGGGGTCTCTTATGAGAGATGGGAGTGCTCTGGAGTTAGAGTGTAGTGATGTTTGCCCTACTTTGTAAATACACTAAAACTCACTAAATCGTACACTTTAAGTGGATGAATGACACGGTATGTGAAAAATTTCAATAAAACTATTTTAAAAACCCACTCTGATAGATAATTCTGTTTCCAGCAAGATGGAAGGCTAAAAGAACATGAGAACTTTCTGGTAAAGTACCTAGAAATGCTGAATAAAAATTTTTAAAAAATATTTTAAATATAGCTCAGCTTGCAAGAAAGAAAGGGAAACTCCCACAGGTTAAAATCAGATTTGAGGCTATATCTGCTGGGATGGGATGGATGAGAGATTTCTCATGAAAAGTTGGAGTGTTAGGGCTCATACAAGCACAAGACATGAAATCTTTTTATGCCTTAAATGCTTCATAATGATTTTTAATTATGAAGGTATGAGGTTCTCCTGTCTATCCAAAACCTGCTTTGGGAACCTATTTGGATACAGGGTCTTTGCATAATCAAATTAAGATTACTGGCATTTTTATATGAAGAGAGATATTTGGACATAGAGATGGATACAGTTACACAGAAGGAAGAAGGCCATTTGATGACAGAGGCAGAAACTGAAGCAGGCAGCTGCAAGCCACGGAATGCCAGGGTCTGTCGACAATTCCCAGAGGCTAGAAGAAGCATGAAAGGATTCTTCCCTAGAGCCTTCAGAGATCATGGCCTGGTCAGAACCTTGATGTTGGTTTTCTAGCCTCCAGAACTATGAGATAATACATTTCTGTTGTTTTAAGCCACCAAGGTTGTGAAAAATTGGTAAAAGAAGAAACATGAAAGTAATATAATGAATATGAAAAAAAAAGAGAAAACAGAGTGAAAATGTGTAGAGAAAATATATACCAGGCAATTACTCACCAAAAGAAAAGTAGGGTGGTTCTCCTAATGTGAGATAAAACAGAATTTAGAGCACACAGGTTTATGGGGGAAAATATAGTCATTACATAATGATAAAGGAACAATCCACTAGGAAGCTGGAAAGAATTATAAATACCATGCACTTAGAAAAATAGCTTCAAATTACATAGAGCAAAAACCGACACATTACAAGAAAAAATCAACAAAAGCACAACCATAGTGGGAAATATTAATACACCTCTCAGTAGTCAACAGATCAGAAGGACAAAAATTTAGCAAAAATACAAAGGAACTGCACAATAAAATTAACGAGCTTGATCTGATGGGTCCTGTGCCTGACCTAGTAAGTACATGTTCCCTAGAAGAGCATATGGAACATTTAAACAATTGACGGGCTACAGATAAGTCTCACCCTATTTTACAGATAATCTCTAAACATAAAGCAGTTAAAAAAACAGAAACCAAGAATAAAAATGCTACAAGGAATTCACACATTCTGGTAATTTAAAAAGTCTTCTAAAACAATCGTGAGTCAAGTAATTGATCATAGTGCCATTAGAAGGTACCTGAAACTGATAGAATTTTTAGGCTAGTGCTAAAATAATACTTGAAAGGAACTATATAAATGCATATATTGGCAAAGAGGAGAAAGGGCTGATAATTAATGAGGTAAGTATCTAAGCCAAGTAGTAATTAAAAGATGAGAGGAAACCTAAAGAAAGCAATAATGAACAAAAGAACAAAATTTAATAACACACACACACACACACACACAAAAGAAAGACAGCAAGGAAGGAAGGAAGAAGTAAAAGGGAAGGAGGGAGGGATGAGGGGAATAAAGAGAGAGAAAGAGAGAGAACACATGTTCTTTTCAGGGAGGATTTATCTATTTGTCACAGTAGACACAATGCCTAGGGCCCCACATATTTTGGGGAGCCCAGGAAAATGTTTAATTTTTTAAAAAAATCATAACAATGCTGTCATGCAACATAATTTTTAATATGTTTTATGGAGGAAGAAACCTATGAAGGCCAAAGCTCCTAGGGCCCGCAGAAGTCAGAATGCAACCCTGGCTCCCTTGAATTTAGAATTTTACCTGGAAGGTGGACAGCACAGGGAGAGGCCCCGGGCACCAACAGTGATGACGCGTGCTGTGTATTGAGCATCTGTTTGTTGTTATGTTGGGCATCTACTAAGCACTTATAAGCACATAAACTCGTTCATTGTGTCATCTGACCTCCTGACAACCTCATGAGGAAGGTATTATAATCATCTCTAGATGACAAATGAGGACACTGAGTATGAGAACGTAGTGACTTTGTTCAGGTTCCATGGCTAGCAAAGGAAGATAGACCTAGGCTCTGGATATAGCTAGCGACAGAAAGGAGGATAAACCTGAGCTCAGTGACAGATAAGGAGACCAGTTCCAGGGCTCTTGCAGCAACGCAGACAGGAATGGGTAGGTCCCCCTTCAGGCAGTGGTGGTGATCAAAAGGAGAGGAGAGATTTGAGAAATATTTAAGATATACCACCACAAGGCAGGAGACAGGTAAGTGCCAGGGTGAGAGGGAGAGAGGGATAAAGTGAGTGAGCCTGGGATTTCCAGTGGAAGGACTGGGTAGTGAAACTACTCACAAGGATGTGCATAGAGAAGTTTGAGGAGTTCCATTCTCTGCATGTGGTATAGGGGCACTCACATAGGGTTAGATGTCCAGTGGGAAGCTGAAACACACGAGAATGGAAGTTCAAATGGTTGAGGAGGCCCCAGATATGAACCTGGCACCATGGGCATGGAGGGGGAAGTGGCCATCATAAAGGATGGAAACTGGGAGGAGGAATGTTGAGCAGCAAGAAGGAGAAAGATGGACAACACTCAGGAAGTGTTCTCTGACCACACTCCTTCCACAGTATCTACAGTAGGAATCGCATACTTCAAAGCTTATTTCTTCTCTGCTCTCAATGCGTGTTCTGCCATCAAAGATACATTTGAAGCTCAAGGCTTCAAGGAATTGAGGCTTAAAAAATTACAGAAACACCTCAATATGAACCAAGTAGTTAAACTTCCTGTTTGTCTTCATAAATCCATTTGATCACACTCACTCAATGACAATTATTGTTTGGGCTTTCATTTTTTCAATGTTTTTATACCCATTTTTCTATTCGATAAGCAGGGTAGATAGGACCATGATCATTTTAGAGATAATGGAAGATCACATGGATTACTTATTTGACCATCCAAAAGTAATGGAGACAGAACACAATCTTCCTTCCAATCCTCAACACACACACAAATGCTCTGTCCAAGAACGTCTGTAGGAAAGAAGAGCCCAGCATTGAAAACATGATGAAGAATGGTAAGTAAACGGTGATAAGCTCATAGAAAGAATATTATACAGCAATAAAAATGAATGACTTACAAATAAATGGAAGAATATCATAGACTCAATGTAAAGCACAATGTAAGCATCAAAATGCATTTAATTCCATTTCTATGAGGTTTCAAAAGCAAACAAAATATGATTTAGGGATATAAACCTATGTAGTGAAATGATGAACATCCACAAAAAAGAGTGCATTATGACTGAGGAAGGACATACAAAGGAACTTAAAAGTTCTGGGGATGCTACATTAGGAAG
Source organism: Mormoops blainvillei (assembly GCA_004026545.1). Lineage (NCBI taxonomy): Eukaryota > Metazoa > Chordata > Mammalia > Chiroptera > Mormoopidae > Mormoops > Mormoops blainvillei. The sequence continues at coordinate 179,876 of PVJD01002116.1, forward strand.
CTGAGAGGTGGCTAGGGCTAGCAATGATATAATTATTACCTGACATGTATGTAATACATATAATCCATGAACTATTGCATAATAAAAAAAAAAAGACAGAGGGAGAGAGAGCACTAACAGTGGGTTTTCTGCTTGTTTTATGTACTTCTGTTCATTCCCTCTGAGTTTCCCTTTCCCTTCCCAGCACTTGCTTCCTTTTCTTCCAGGCCACAAACTCAGCCTTCTGTGATTCTCCTGCCAGCACAGAGCCCACAGGTCAAGGAGAGAAACCAATTGAATGGGGCAGAATTGGCCTTCAACTCAGCAGCTTCGGTGGAAAACATCCGATTCTCCCTCTTATTTCATTTGTGTGGTTTGGTTGGCGTGTCTTCTTCTTCCCTTGATGGTACAGCATTTCTTTTGTCCAGTCTAAAGAGAGAGCTTCCAATCCCAAGTCATTAAATGCTACCTTGGAGCTAAAGTGTGTCTTAGCTGAGCTCACCCAGCCCATTCCTGCAGGCAAGCCTTTCTGATACAGGCAGAGGGACCAAGGAGGAAATTTATTATAAAAGGGCATAGAAATTAAGACAAGGAGTGCACGTTAATCCCACCAAGGACACATAGGGAATGATGGCTCCCAGTGAGATTTTATTCTCCTTCCTGTGTCATTATTCCCTCCATTATGAAAGTCACTCACTTAGCAACCTTAAAAAGATCATTCCTCACAGTGTGATATGACAACTAGGAATTATATGTTTTGTGGTCCATGAGCTCCCATTTTCCCCCCCAATTTCATCTGCCAGAAAGGTTCGACAAGGCAGCAAAAATTTTCACTGGCATTTTAATATGCATACTTAGCAGGGCCAGGAAACTATTGGCAAAGATAAATAAGAGTTCAAGATCACCAACAAGGCTCAAGTAGGTCTTCACTTTGCTGGAAAAGTTGCCATGGGAGCGAGTTGGGATGACTCCACGAACCAGGGAGCCTTCTTTTCTGAAAGGGCACTTTGCTCTTGGGCCAGAAGTATTTGCAGCTGCTACAGACCATATGAACTTGTAGGCACGGAAGTCACAATTGCCAAAGGAAATAAGAAGAAGCAAAGAAGGAAAGAGGAAAGAGAATGGAGTGGTTGCTTGGCACCAGGCCTTGGAGGACTCACGATTCCCTTCCCCGGTGTCAGACACTGCCGCTTGGGTCATCTTAGCTGAAGACTGCAGAGCCAAGGGGTGTTATTGGACAAGAAGTTAAACATAAAGGGAGGACGATTTAGTAGAGGTCAGTCATCTCATAGCACCTATACTGAATATTCTTCATGTTTCTCTCCGTATCTACTCTCCACCTTTTTCCCCACTGCGTGCCCCAGGAGCGAGACCTGTACAGACAGCATCGATTCTCCCTTGCTTTGCATTGGGTTCAACCAATAGGTGAAGGAGGAGACCGATGCACAGAAAGAGAGGGGTTGGGTATCTACTCCCGCAGCTCCCTCCCAATGGGCAGTAGTGGTAGAGGCTGCTTTCTTCCACGGCCCAGCTGCAATCAGGCAGCACCCTTTTCTAAGCTTCACCCAGGGTCACAGCTAAGCCTGTGTTCTGTCCGCCACCCCCTCCTCTGGCCTCTGCAGCCCTTGGCATGGCAACCCCCGCCTCGTCTGTTGCCAGCCTTAGAGTAATTCACCATCCCTTGTCATTCCTTGCTGATTTCCCTTAACTCTGCCCAAACCTTTGTATTTAAATGTTTTTGCTAAATCTCTTCACTCAGCCCTTCTAGTGTACCATCTGTTTCCTGCTGGGATCCTGACAGGTACAACATCTCACCTATCCCTGTGGGAAGACTTCTAGGCATTCTCCTTCGGGGCAGGGATGTGGTCACTTCAGTGCCTGACATATTAAAAGGTCTTAAAAACTGTTGAGTATATGGATGACTAGCGGTAAGATCTGGGGATTGAATTTGGGACCATTTATTATAAAGTGATGTCAAGAAAGAAAATTAAAAACCAATGATAAAAACATCTACTAGGAGACGAGGGGTAAGACTACTACGATGGTATATTTATATTCATAAAGGAGAAAAGAGTCTGCACCGATGAATGTCACAGACAAGGCAAGCCTGGAAAAGGCCATTTGATTTGGCAGTGGAAAGGGCCCTGGTGACCCTGGAGATATCTGTGTCAGGAAAGTAAGTGCTTCCAGGGCGCTAAAGAAAGGCAGGATGCCTGGTGTGTCTGGAAAAAGTCCAGCCATTGTTAATATAATGAGAACGGTTTGCACAACATCAATGTAACCTGGCAGCCAAGGAGGGTGGACTGGAATGTGCATGTGTGAACAATGATGACTTCACTGTACTAGTCAAGGGGGTGGTAGACGCTGTTGAGTGAGCATGTGTGCTGTGTGGCCATCACATTCACATGAGCAAGTAGAGCAACAAATCTGCATCAGATTTTGCATTAAGGTTGAACATTCCTTCGCAGAAACTATTCAGATGATTCAGAAGGCCGTGGCTATGGGCAACTGGTGATAGGCAGCTTCATCACAACAATGGCCCCGCTCATGCGGAGATTTTTGGTGAAACATGAAACCACCCTGGCGACTCGGCCCCCCTATAGCCCAGATTTGGTGTCCTGGGACTTTTGGCTTTTCCCAAAACTAAAATCACCCTTGAAAGTGAAGAGATTTCAGACAATCGATGAGATTCAGGAAAATACGATGGGGCAACTGTTGACAATTTGCAGAACCATGTGAGGTCCCGAGGTCCCTACTTTGAAGGGGACTGAGGCATCATTGTCTCGAGTACAATGTGTCTTGTATCTTGTATCTTCTTCAATAAATGTCTCTATTTTTCATAGTACCTGGCTCGATACTTTCTAGACAACCTTGTATGTGCTGGGAGGTTAGGTTCTACATTTTTTTTTCTCAAATAGTCCAATTTTCCAAACATTAAGTACTAAAAAGGACCTCCACTTCTGAAATTTTAGAAATTTCCTTCTAGTGCAGTCAAGTCAAGACCTAGTATCTGCACAGGGTCTCATGTGGTTGATGGAGTAGCTCTGTGTCCAGGGAGCCCGGGAAGCTGGAGGTGCACACGCCTGATACCTGCACAGCAAGAATAAGTCTCTCGGCCCATGTCTCTCTGCAGTTGGGCCCAAGCTACGAAGGCTCCATAGTGCTGGCAAAAGTAAAGAGCCAAGGTTCTAAATCAGTTCTGAGCTGCCTTCCCATCTCCCTTCACACAACTAAGGGCATATGTTTTTCCAGGGTCACAGTTTAAAGTAACGGCAGCCAGCATTACTCTTTCAGAAAGGGGGATGGTACGCACAATAGACGCACAAACTCCGGAAGAGATGGAGACTACGCCAAATGCCACCTGGCGTCTTGTTCACTCAGGAAGCTCCCCAGCAGCTCAGCAGCCACAGCCCACTGCGGGGAAAACCACACACACACACACACACACACACACACACACACACACACAGAGCCAGAGGGTTGTCATGTCACAGGGCCTTTAGTTGGACAAGCATGTGTTAGGTGGTCTCTGCGGAAGGCCCAACTCCTCCTGAAGGCCCGAGATCCCCAGGGAGATCCCACGATACTAAAGCATTTGGAAGTTGATGAAAGTTATAGACAATCAGGGTGTCACAGCCATAGCTTAATAGAGAGCAATAATTCCAGGTTTATTCCTGGCCAACTTCCATGCCTGCCCGGGAGAGTGCGGAGCCTTTCTGAGGAAGCCAACCTCGTAATAGAGATAAATAGGACGTCTGCGAAATGCTTGAAAAGGGGCCAAGAAGGGACTTAACCTACCAGCTAGTAAAACATACCAAAAAGCTCTAATAATGAAGATAGTGAGATAATGGAACAGGAAATGACAGGCAGATCGATGGAACAGAAAACCTAGTCCATAAATATAGCTGAAAGAGGGACAGGGTAGCACCATTTTGGATACAAATGTTGGTGATAATTAGTTAAACTGACAAGTGTTCACTAGATACAAAGCACTATACTAAGCAATTTCATTATAATATATCATATATACAATATTGGCTAAACATATATGTTAACTGTATATATTTGTGCTAAAATATATATATATGTTTAAATTCACTTAATTCATATACATAATATTCTTACAGTCATTACTCAAATGCCCCTTGGTGCTAGTTCTTATATCTCTTGACTCTGTTCCTCCTTTCCTCTCTATCCCTTCTGCCACCACCCGGATTCAAGCGCAAGTCATTTCTTCCTTAAGTCATTGCATCGACTGCTAATATTGTCTTCAAAGTGAGCTTTCTCACATGCAAATCTGATTACTGCTTGCTTAAAGTTCATTAGTGTGTTCCTTCCGCCTATGGGGGGAAAAATCAAAAAATCTTCATGTAAGATGCAAAGCTGCTCATTAGCTGACTCCTTGCCCAGCCTCAGCCTCTGCCTCTCCCTCTGCTTTAGAGACCCTACTCTCTTCTGATACTTCTGAAGCTGCTGTCCCTCAGTGCAGCTGCCCGTCATCCTTCCTACTCACCACAGTTCTGAGAACTCCTTCTGAACGCCGCCCTATCCAGGAAGTCAGATGCGGCTCCTTGGTGGAAATCTCAGCCTCAGCATTGCTCACATCATATTGCATATTACATATTTGTCCCTGACTGTTCACTCCTAAGAGCACAGGCCTCTGTGAACAGGAAGACATCGCTGTGTCTTATACGTGGTCTGGCACAGAGTAAGCACCTCATACATGATGTATCTTGAATGAATGGCTGAATGAGCACAGTGAGAGAATAAATGAAAAAAATCAATGGATGAGGACATTAGCAGCAGGACTGGCCAAATATATTAGCATGTTCCAGGGTCGACACAGAAATCTCCCGGAGACAGCCGGAATTGGCAGGCATGCTTCATGAACTCAGGTCAAATGGTTATTGACTCCCCCATTCATATGTTAGTGCAATGATCTTGACATTCATTGACATCCACATTACAATGATTTTGACATTCTCTGTCCTATATCCTCAGTGTTTCCGAACAAGGTGGTCTAAAAGTTATGTTCGTCTTAATGTTTTGAATGAAGTCATAAAAGTTCAACTTGGTGAAAGAGAACTGAGTAAGTTGTTTCCGAAGTCTAAAACCAGCAGTACACCTGGGGTCCAGCTTACATTCCTGAGTGGGAAGGAAGGAGAGGTCAGCTGGCCAGACCCTCGGATCTGGTGCAGGAGTTCCAGCGACAGGGCCACCTAGCTTGGATTATGCTCCTCCCCGAATAAAGAGCTCACCGCCTTGCAGAGCAGGGCATTCCTGGTATACAGGTCAAATAGATAAAATTTCAAAAATGCGTAGCTCAGTTTCTTTTACACAGTGGTCTTATTTCCCTCCTCTATACCTATCAAGCATATAATTATACTTTCATGTAATTTTGGAACATTACAAGACGTTATCATGACCTGTCCTCCTATCTTCTTTTTCCCAGGCTAAACATACCTGCTCTTTCAACCATTTTTACATGATCAGGTTTTCAAATTTTCCATGATTTCTTAGTTTCTTCGGGCTTCTCTAACAAAATATCATAGGCCGTGTAGTTTAAACAATAGACATTTATTCCTCAGAGTTCTGGAGGTTGGCAAGTCTGAAAACAGGGAGCCGGCAGATCTGATTCTCGGTGAGGGCCCTCCCTCTGGGTCGCACACAGCTGCTTTCCCACTGGGTCCTCCCACGGCAGGGAGAGAGCAAGGTTTGGGGTCCCCTCCTCCTTTGATAAGGGCACAGATCCTATCATGGAACCTTACCCCCATGACCTCATCCAAACCTAATTACCTCCCGAAGGTCCCACTTCCAAATACTATCCCAATGGTGGGTAAGGCTGCAACATGTGAATCTGAGGGGGGAACACAAACACATAGTCCATAACACATGGTCCTTTGTGGCAGAATTCTGTCCTAGAAGACAAAACAATGACTAATAGGTCTTGGATGTGTGCTGTCCGCCCCCCACCCCGAGCCCAGAGTAGTGGGAGTACATTTTTGCCCATTAACCAGACTGTTCATGCAGCGTTTGCAGTTCCAAGAGATGAATCATTGTTATGTGCTTGAAGTGTCTTTGGAACAAACTGTCCATAAATTTTCAAATTGCAGTTTTATTCTAAATGACATGTCTTACATGTATTATGAACTTTATACTTCCTGGAATCTTTCTACAAAGACTATTTAATTTGTTCCTCAGAATAGCCCCAGCCACATTCAGCAGATGAGAAAAGGGAGGCCTGACAAGGACAAAAAAAAGTAAAACAACAGTGTTCCTGAGGTCACTGAAGACAGTCAGAGGTGGATTTAGAACCTGGGTCAGTATCTCAGGTCACCAAGCGTGGCTTCAGGAAAGGCACTCTCAGGTTTCATGCCACCGTGATGAAGAGGATTAAAAAGGCCGCTCTCAGGGCCCAATTAACACAGGCACACACTTCCCCCCTGTGTGGAGGTGACAAACGCAGAGCCCCAGCCTGGCCGCTACCCTGGCTGAGGCATCCGCCTGAGTGTGTAGGTGAAGGGAATATTTTTAACACAACAAAGACTTTGGCAATTGTCAGGATGGCTCGGAGCAGGTAGATGAAAGACGCCGACTGCACAGGTTAATTGTGTCACACAGCCCCCCATCACTTATAACATTACTGCAGGGATGAAAAAGCTGACCTAGAGCCAGGTGGGGAACGTGCTGAATTGAAGGAAGGCCCTGCCAAGACCAAAGAAATGTGCTGGAGTCAAATGGGCAAGACACTGCAGACCAGGCTGTGGGCCACATTTACTCAGTACCTGCTCAGGCCAAGTCTTCAGAGGAACTTTCTGCTCCTCCCTCCTCATGCCCCAGGCCACAAGGAGGACCTAACGAGAGGGGTTAAAGAGCAGGGAGGGCAGTGAGGGTGCCACCCTAACCTTCACCACATTCTGCAAAAAGCATATAATTTTTTAATATCCTCTGATCTACAGATTTAGAGTAACGACAACCATGTCATGTCAAAGAGGGTAAATCATGAAATCAGAAGAAAGATAAGAACGAATAAAACAACAATGAACCATTGTAGGAAAATGTTGCCACCTCTTTCAGTCCCCAGAATCATCAGTATCACCTTCTTTTCCACAAACACACACCCACCGCCATCATGACCATCCCTAATTAATTATTAGAACCTGGAAACAATAAAATACCTACTCTCAAAGAGCTATTCAGAAGCACCAAAAGTTTAAAAAACCAACTTCCAGTTCCTCACAAAAAGTCTCTGTTGACAAAATCCCATTATACATTGGGTTGGCCAAAAAGTCTGTTTAGTTTTTTCTAGAAAATAAAAGACACATTTTCATTTTCACCAATAACTTTGTCGTTTTGGATATTTTGAATTTGTCAACTATCTCCTGTGTGGTGTGAAGTTGACTGTTCTCGATTAATGTCTCTATTTTGATCTCCATCAACTTCAGCCGGCCTACTCGACTGTGGAGCATCATCCTCATCCGGCGAGAAATCTCCAGCACAGAACTTTCAAACCACTTTCCACACATTCAGTCAGTCACAGCACCTTCTCCGTGCTCTGCAGAAATCTTTCTTTGCATTTCAGTTGCATTTTTACCTTTCTTGAAATAATAAAGCATACTATGCCTAAAATGTGGTCTATTTTCTTCTGTTTTCAATATTAAAATGGCTATGCAAAAATTCGCCAATTTAGATAAGTTTTTAAAATGAATGCTGATATGACAGTTGTCACAATACAATCTCACAAAATTGTTTTGAATGAAGTTCAAGACAACTAAGCACTACTAGAGCCGGCCTACAGAAAAACCGAACTAACTTTTTGGCCAACCCAATATAAGTACATTTCCTCTTTTAAGCTCTTCTCCAAGGGGGGTATACGAGATTTCTGTTCGGTAAATATTCAGTTTCTGCCCTCCGCATCCCTAGAAAGAGTATCCATCCCCACTCAATAGATGCGGGGCCTGACCATTTTTCTGGGCAGTGTCCTTCCCCACCCTTAACTTCAGGTTTCGCCACAAGATTTGCTTTGGCTAACAAGGTACCAGTGGCTGAGACATGAGCAGAGGCTTGAAATGTGCCTGCACTGTCGACCTAGGCTTCTTCACTCTGGCATCACCACGACAACATGTTTGGGTGGCCCACTGGTCCAGCGAGGATGAGGCACAGCTGAAGCCAATCTGCAGTTTAGAACCGAGCCCAGCTAAACGCAGCCCGGACCAGCTTATCCAAAGACACACAAGAGGAAAGGGAGTTTCAAGAACAGCTTACTTTTACAATTTTGACCTGAACAGCGGCATATGTTGGACATCGGTGCCATTTGTTCTGGTGGAAAAATAGGGGAGGAAGAGATTTTGGTTATGAGTGGATGTGACACAGAGTCAAGAGTTTGGTTGGGACATCTTACATTGGGGATGCCCATGGGACATGTCAAGCACATGATAGGGGATGAGGTCAGGCTTGGAGATATAAAATTGGAATGCACCAGTGTCTACAGGGAATTTACAGACATATTTCCTGAGGAGCACCTAGGCAACAGAGACACACAGAGAAAAAGGAAGCCCGAACACTGAGCCCCAAGCACCCCAACAAGAAGGGGTGCCAGCAAGAGAAGAGCTGAGAAAAGGAAACTGAGAGGAATGTAGACGGAAACCCTGGAACTGGTGGTGCCCGAGAACAGCCCCTTGGATTTGGTAAGGCTGAGGCATCAGTGAATGTTACAGGATGAATTTCAGGGAAGCAAAGCCTGGAGGAGGTTCTGAGAGAAGAGGTGAGGAAGTGGAGCAGCAGGGAGAGGCAACGCTTCCAAGGAGTCTGCTGCGAAGGAGAGTAAGAAGCGCGGAGCTGCTTCTATTCCAGGGATCATTGTGTTAAAACAATTACCCCGACGGGAAAAAAAAAACAACACGTAAGTAAAGCTTGGCACGGACGGGATGTGGTTCTGTAGTTCCCAGCACCTGCTCTGCCCTGGTCCGCCAAGGGCCTCAGACGAATGCCCGCCACCAGGCTCACACGTGTGAGATGGGCACGTGCACTGAAGAGTGTCTGAGACCCCCCGTAGCGCTCAGGTTTCATGCTCCTGTCTCAGCAGCTCCCGCGTGAAAACATGACAGAATGAGGACATGAGCAACAAAGCACATCCGTCAGGAAACGAAGAATGTGGAATGGCATGACTGCATTGGGAATCAGTAGATTTCCAAAGGTGTTTGTCACTGAGGTTTTGTGGTTCTGTGTGACTCATACAGTGGGAAATTGTGAGGCCTCAGCACTTGACTCAAACCTCAGAGCACTGGGCATACCGGCAAACCAGAAGAAGGCAGTTAAGAGGCAGAAAAGGTCTTCCTTATCTGGGCAGGCCCAGAAGGCAATACAGACACTAGCTCAGGATTTACCCACCAGATGTACAAGCACTAAAATCCAACTTCTTGAAAATTTTGTAGATTTAGCAGAAATGAAAAAGCTCCCCCACTCCACCCCAAACAAATATGAAAAGACCAAACAGAGGAAAACCCAGACTCTCAGGGTCACCCAGGACAACGCCAGTCGGCCATCGACTGCAGTGCATGACCTCCACACTGTGGCTAGGACGGGCCCAGCCGCAGAGTAAACAGTCCCGGAGGTAAAAAGCCACACCTGAGCCCCAAATGGCCCACTCCATGGGGCTCATTTTACATGTCCTCTAAACAGAGTCAGTGTCAGCCGCATCATTCTGCCTGTGGACACACAGAGCAAGCTGGCTTCCCCAGAGCTCCAGGGCTATCATGTCGCCACGACCCCCAGGCACAAGGCACCACCTGACTGGAACGGATTTCTCCATTTCACTCTTCCAGTTCTCCTGACATGCTCCCTGCCATTACACGGGGCTTGGTTACTTCTCTTGCTGAAGTTCCCAGATTAGAAAAACAAACAGTAGGCACAGGGGAGGAAAGTATTCCATGGAGACACATACAACCTGTGTGTCGTGGTTAACAGACCTGCCCGGCTCAACCTGGCGGCTGCGGGTTTATGCAGGTGAATGAGCAGAACCATGTGGATAGTTCCCTAAAGAGAGATTAAAGTGGGTATAATAGATCCAAAGAAAATGTGGCCATGCCCCAGTTATTCTCTACCTCTCAGAAAATGCCTTTATGGCCAGAGTTTGTGGAAATAAACTATGGAAACCCCCTGGATTTATTGTTCTTGGCTTGAGGACACCTGGAGGCCTTGGGGGGTTAATGACCCACAGAACAAGTGCGTCCGAAGAGGCCCCACCACTGCAATGCCAGTTTCTGTTTCCAAAGAGCCACAGTGAATGTACATGTGGAAAGGATGTCTTCATCGCTCTTGTTTCTGGCAATGGGACCACTCTGCCCAGCATGTGCCTGCCAAGCCCAGGTCAGGGCCAGAACGTTCAGGAGGCATAAGACAAGCACACCTGTCCAGGAGTGCGGGGGTGGGTGGCACCACCAGCCTTGCCTCCCTCGGGAGGGTTAGCAGGAGGTGGCCACGTTACACAGTACTCATTTAACATGGCCTGAAGGAGCACTTTAACTTGGGTTGCATTTATTTATATCCCACCTTCTGCAACAATAACAGTAACAATAGTAATTAAAGCAAAAATCAGGAGTTAGAAGAACGGTAAATGAGAAGTGACAAAACTAAATCATGGATCAATACTATTCCGTTTCTTCATCCAGGGTAGGTATGGGTGGTGACAGGCAGAGATGGGCAAGGTGTACAGGTGGTTTTAAGGATTGCCGAGCCACTCCTGACAGATGGGGCTCCAGTGACCACAGTCAGGAACCGAGAACGGTCAGGGGCCATTCTGTCCTCCCTCTGGTTCTGACCTGCGGTATCCTCCCAGACCCCAAGTAGCCTGTGAGGCTCTCAGCTTCCCTTGGCTTCAGCTCTGGCTCCAGCTGCAGACACAACGGAAAGGCTTGTGACTGCACAGTTCCCTCCGCTGCACTGGACACAGACTCCCGCCCAGTGCTGGTTTGTCGCATTACTTGACACTGGACTAATTTCCCCCATGCTCTGCTGGGTCACAGGCCTCTCCATCTGCCCTCCCAGATATGCTTACACTTTGTCCACCATCCCCGGGGGCAGGATCTCAGGGTCCCAGTGTTAGGCAAGGCCTCAGAGTTGGCCATATAACAGTAACCTCAGTGATTTCTGTATCACTCTTTCTTTCTTTGTCTCTGTCTTAAACTCCCAGAGCCTCAGTTTCTTATCCTATAAAGGGGGATAATGACGATAAGATCATCCAATACAACATACACAAAGAGGACAGCACAGTGTTTGGCAAACAGTAGAGCTCACATAGCGAAAACGCTCTTGCACATTTTGCTGGTAGGATGTAAAACATGCAACCATTTCAGAAAACAGTTTAGCAGGTCCTTGAAAGGTTACACATAGTGCTGCCACATGACCCAGCAATACCACTCCTAGATATATACTGATAGAGGAATGAGGACATATGTCCACATAAAAACCTGTGCACAAAGATTCATAGCAGCATTATTCATAATAGCCCCAAACTGGAAACAACCCACATGTCCATCCGCTGTTGAACAGATAAACAAAAAGTGATACATCCTAACAATACAATACTATTCAGTCATAGAAAAAAATGAAGTACCGATGCATGCTACAACATGGGTAAACCTTAATGACATTATCTGAAGTTAGAGAAGCCAGACAAAAAAAAAGTATTATATGATTCCATGTACATGAAATGCCTAGAATGGGAAACTGCACAGAGACAAGAAGAAGGAGAAGGAGGAGGAGAAGAACAAAAAGATTAATGTTGCTGGGTGGGTAAAATGGGCAGTGACTGCTAATGGTTATGAAGTTTCTTTTTGGGGTGATAAAAATATTCTAGAATTAGATAGTGGTGATTTGTATACTTTAAAAGGGTGAATGTTATAGCTTATTAATTATATCTCAATAAGAATAACAGAAAAATTAAAATAAGTAAAAGTAGATATGTAGAAAAAAATATAAGGACTCTCTGCCTCTTTTCTGAACTGTCTTGCTTCCATTTCAAAGTCACATGACCACCAAGCTCAGAGCAGCCTCTCTGTACCCTAACGCAGTGGGCTAAGACAAAAATAGAAAAGGCCTATTTCTATTTTTGGGTCATGTATCTAGTTCTAACCCTCTCTCTATCTACTATTTAACCACCCATCTACCTTAGTTCTACTTCATTGTATTTCTTTTCCTCTGCACAATTCTCTGCCATATTTACTCCGCCTAATTCAGTTGCTATAGCCAAATAAATTAGGAGCAGCTTTGTGTCATGGTTACACACACACACACACACACACACAATCTTCTGATGTTCAAGGATAATTAACCACTATAACTTTTCTGTCCCATTGTCTGCAGAGGAATAAACTACAGACCAAAAAATATCTCAGTTATGTTTTATTTTACAAAGGTAGGAAAACTCACTGTCCGTATAAGAATAAAGGTCTGCCTCTCCCTGCCCATAAAGGCTCACAGGGAACCAAAATTAAATAATCCCCACCCAGATCCATTAGGGGAAGATTATTTTCAAGTAAACAATCTATGTAAGCTCCTCCTGAATTTTCCTGATGTCTCCCATGACAAAAGTCCCCTTCCCGAGGCTAAGGACTGTAGTTACTCAACCCTTCACATTTAATTTCCTTTTACAACCAGGTTTCTGGGGGCTTGGCATGCCCCACAGCAGGCCCTCCCAGAGGATTCCTAGGAGCAACAACTGCCTCTTGAGCCCATCGCCTAGTCATTGTTATGCAAACTGCCTTCGCAGAGAGAAACTTGGAGCCCACAGACGTTTTCTCCCCAGACTAGCTTGCTCTGTCCTCTGATTGGCTTTTTCTGAACTATGGGTCACCACTTTTTAAGGTCAAAAAGTCTCCTCTACAGAATATTCAACTGATACATTGAACATTTTGTTCTGAGGCTGTTTTCATTCTTGAGAACCACTGTTTCCTAAACAGAAACAAGCAAGCACTATGTATGGCTTGCTTCTGTGTCTTTGTTGCAGTGGACAGTTGGGCGCATGCAGGAGAACCTTTGTTCTTCATTTACTACCCAGTTTCATTTACTCTTTCAAATGTCACCTTGCTGAAAGAATATCATTCCAAACACTCAGACACCTGGAAGGAAAAAGCCCCCTGAGGATGTAGCCTGGCCCTTCTGTAATCCACTGGCTGGACAGGGAGCAGAGAGGCACGCGCACTCCTTCAGTGGTAACAATAAGGGCTCCTTAGAATGACTTCCCAGTGATCCGGAGAACTGAGAGATCAGTATGGGCACGGAATAACGTACCCATGCTCATAATATTCAAAGATGCTAAGAAACGATGCTCCTGGTTCAACAAGTGAAAATTCTGAGGCTCTCCCCAACTTGAACTCTGAGTTGGGATTTCATAGATCTCTTTTTGGGGGGGCACTCACCCACCAAGCCTGCCAACGTGCACTCCTCCAGGGAGCACAGCTGGGAAGGGAGCTGGTCCAGGAGACATGTGACAAGGGTGCAGCAAATGGAACGGAAGAGGAAAAGAGTCATTCATGCCATCAACAGTTGTAGATTTACTGGGCACATACTATGCCCCAGGTCTGGTGATTTGGCCACAAATAAAGCAGACACAATTCCTGGCCCCCCAAAGGGGAGGACGGACATTATGCAACTAATTATACAAGTAATTAATTTGAATTAGGTAAAGTATAACAAGTAAGGTGTACAGCACGCTGACAGAATATATAACATGCCCTGTTAAATATTGTTACATGTTATAGTCCCAACTCCCAGACCTCAGAATGCAACCCTTTTTAAGCATCTCTAAAGAGGTGATTAAGTTCAAATGAGGCTATTAGGGTGGGTGTCCTATACAATCAGGTGTCCTATACAAAAAGGAAGAGACATAGGGATGAGTACACACAGAAAGATCATATGAAGAAGACGGCCACCTATAAGCCAAGGAGAGAAGCCTCAGGAGGAACCAACCCCACCACACCTTGACCTTGAACTTCCAGCCTCCAGAACTGTGAGAAAGTAAACTTCTGTTCTTTAACCCATCCAATCTGTGGATTTTGTAATGGTCGCCTAACTAATACATGATCACAGACAATTCTGCTAAGTTTTCAAGGGCTTTTTAGTAGTAATGACACAGAGATGGGTTAACAAACATCAAGGTTTTGATCCGGGTCAACAGGTAATGATGAAAGGAACTGGTGGAAGCAGACAAAGCTGGTGCAGGAAGGTGAGCCCTATTGTAGACCAATGTCCTGACCTCTCGGTGATCTCAAGGTCCTTCTCAGCCTTTGCACCTTACGCTTCTCCCACGCAAAGACCAGTGAGCAACTGTGTCCGTATCCTTAAAAACGAACACTCCTGTTCCTTCTCTAGCCTATCTCAAGAATTATAATGAGTCAAGGGAAGGCGCTCCCAACTGTGTCTTCCTCATAGCTCTACACTGACAAGCTGTGCTGCCCTGATTAATTTCTCCACCGCCCTGGATGTGAGTTTTCTCATTTATAAAATGCAGACGTTGTCCTAGACCAGAAGTTTTCAATCTATGCTCTGGAGAAAAGAGAAGCTTGAGTTGTGAACCCTCTCAGCATTTTCAATTTTTTAATGTTATTCATACTTTAAAAAGAAATCCTTCCCCCATCAACCTTGTTTTTCCTAAGCTCAAATATTTATTTTTAAGAACTCTATTTTATTCTTTCAAAAGTATTTTCTTACCAATGTATTTTTAACATTTGTCTTCAGTATTATTCCTTTTATTTTTTATTTTTAATGTAGTGCTGTTCTAGCTTTCTCCTTTATCAAAACTCTTAATTATTTTGTCTTCATGTTTTATTTCCTATAAACATTTTATTTCTGTTTTTACTTTCTTTTAGAACTACTTTAAACTCTGCCCTCCTTATAGTATACTGCCTTTTATAATCTTTTTTTCCTATTATATTACTGAGCACTTGTTTCTACAAGAGGAGACCAAAAAAGAACAGAATTTATTTATTAAAATTGTGTATTTATTCTTACATGTTTAAACTTCTGTCACCTTTAAAGTATTCTCCATTTGACATAATACACCTATTGAGACCTTTTTTCCATTGTTCAAAATAGCTTTTGAACACTTCAATTTTGATGGCTTTTAGTGCTTCTGTGATTTTTTTGTTTCACCTTTTCCATATCAGCAAAATGCTTCCCTTTGACGACCTTTTTCATCTGGGGAAAGAAAAAAAGTTGTTCAGGGTGAGACTGGGTGAATCAGGAGGGTGGGGCATGGGGGGGCCAAGCTGTTTTTGGCCAAAAAGTGAACACTCAGTGAGGTGTGGGTAGGTGTGCACGTAAATCATCCATCATGCAATGGGTAAAGGTGTTGAAAGAGCCTTCAAAAACAAATTAACTGAAGCTAAATGCCAGCCTCTCATAACAATGCCAGCGGGTGCACTGATAATTCCAGGGTCTTTGGGTCCCTCTTCATACACTGGCCAACATGGTGGTGGGAGAACAGACGGGGAGGCTGCTGCACCTGCCCCAGGGACACTGGAGGCCTTCCTCCTCCTAACTGCCCCTAAGCCGCCCACCTCCAGGCTCTCCCAGCTGCCCGAAGGCAGCCGTGAGAAGTGCATGGCCTCAGAGCATTCCGAGTGCCTTCCACAGGACTGTCGCACAGCTGCGCTACCAGACAGGGGATTCAAGACGCACAGCGGCTTTCCGGTCCTTCTATGAGGAACTGACTGTTTGAAAACTGATACTGTTGGATTTGGGACAAACTAGGCCCCAAAGCCATCACAGCACGGAAGTGGCGAACGGAGGCCGCTGGTAGAGAGAGAAGAAACCAGGAGGCTGGCTTTGCCTTTCATCCAACCTGCCCGCCTCTGGAATACTTATTTCTGAATTGCCCCCTCTTCTTCCTCCTTTCTTGGCTGAGTTCTGGGAAGATATCTTTGTCACGGAGAAGGGGGTGGAAGTGGGGGGAGCTTGGGCCAGAGGTGGAAACCAGTTTACTCTGCTGTGCTCTGGTGAACTCCTTGGGGTTTGGGGTGGGGGGAGGGCCGAGATTGGGCCTCTATAACCCCTAGTTTATCCCCTAGCTCTCAAAAGAACACATGTATTTCTCTACGGGGTTTGCATCCCTGCTGGATGATGAAGTCTATATTCAGAGCTCAGGTCCTCATTGCAATACCTGCAATTAGTGGTTTTCGATTCGATTCCACTATATGTTCTCGTACATTTGCCATGCAGAAGCCAATGAACGGGGGTTTCTTACCCACATGGGGCCTTGTTTATCGCTCACAACCTTTCTGACTGTGCCTCCCACCTGCTTCCATAAAAGCACCCTTGGCTCACTCTTCACCGAGGAGCTTGACCCTCACGCTGTCTCCAACCATAAGAAGCTTCCTCATCTGGCTGAGTCACCAAGGAGCCCCAGCCCAGCACGGCTTAGCCAGGAGGCCTGAACCAAATGAGTCTTTGCCAAGCCGAGAGTATGCTGTTCCCCCAGGAGCTACGCTGCACACACGTCTGGGAACCAAGCATCCTTACTGTGTCCATCAACTTTACTGAGAAGAGTGTGGTCACTCGTCCCCATCCTTGAGGAGGGACAAAACACAGGGGTAACTGGTCAAATAACAAGTTATTGTCAGGAAGTGGATGTTGTCAGGAAGTTTAATTTTCAAGCTCCCTGCCGCTCAGGTTATTGGGAAAAAATAATATCCACAGAGGCTCGCTGAAATGAAGTGCAACGCAGCCGTTCCTCTCAAGACTCAAGGTACTTTGGGAATAAATCTAGTCGCCAGTGAGCTGCATGCTGTTCTGCCACCCCTATGTAGAACAAGGTGCGTTAGAGGCCTGCCGTGGTCATCACTCTCAGCTGTCTTCCCAAGAGCCCTTTCTCTTCTTCTCCCACCTTTGTCCTTGCTAACAAAACATAGGTCAGTGGCATTTTGCCCAGCCGCGGGATGACCATGGCTGGTCTAGGCCAGTCACGCCCATCTGTCCAGCCCTTTTGCTGCTATGGGTACAATGACCTTGTTCTGACCAACATAAAGGAAAGTCTTCTAGAGAGATTATGGAAAGGCTGTTTCTCCCTGATAGAAAGGAAAGCCCTCTTCTATCTGCCCTGCTTGGGATGCTGGTGTCAGGACATAACCGTTGGATGAACCATGAGAGAAAGAGTACAAGCAATTGGGAAGAGAACCGCTCTCCTCACGCTGCAGTTATGAATGAGCCTGGGACCTCGAGAATTCTTGCTGAGTAAATAGTAAATGTCTTCATGGTTTCAGATGCTGCTAGGTGTTGTTATTTGCAAACAGATGTGATCACGCACATAAAAATGAGAGGGCAGATTGACCTCATATGCCCTTGAAGAACACGGATGTGATTCAGGGTGTCCTTCAAGATAACTTCAGGAGAAGTTCTTTAATGTTTCAGTGCCAGGTACAGTTGTGCTGCATCTGACTCACTTTATCCCGCAGGCCCCGTGAACCACAGGGGTAATTCTTGGTGTTGGCTGGTAGAAAACACAAGTGCGAATCTATGCTCCGTTTCCAGCAAACGTAGTGACCTTCACAGCATACACATCCATATTCACATAACCCCAGCTTCATCCTCACTCTCCCTTTACCTTTTATCATCAATTTCTTAACATCACTATTCTCATTATAATGGAAAGAGAGACTCAGACAGAGACAGAAAGGAAAGGTCCTCCAGGAGCAGAGCAGAGGGTTTGCCACGGTTTGCCAAGAGCCATCACATCCAGTCACACACGTGCTCATGTTCACTAGCCTCTTGTGGGTGCCGGACACTGTGGGGTTCTGGGACACAGAGGGACTCTTCATCTACTCCGAGACATAATCACGGTTTGAGGGGGGCTTTCAAGAAATAAACACCAAATATGTGAGTACTAAGTCAAACTGGTGGTATGGGGAAGAATTTGATGCAGGCGTTTGGCAAAATTATTCCCACTCTCTGTCTCCCTCTTTCTCTGTCTCTCTGTCTCTGTCTCCCACCTTGTCCCAAGAAGACATACAGATCTTGTGCCATCAGGCCCACTGCCTCTTTAGAAAGCAGTTCTATAAAAGGCCATGCAGAGGTGTGAGAATGGAAACCGAGCAGTCGGGGTGTCGGGGTGGCCCCCGGAAGCATGGTGAGATCACGCTGTGCCTCCTTCCCCAGCCTGGGAGCCAGACTGCCCACCTCCAAGCTGCCATCCAATCCTTCTTTCTTTCTCTGCATATATCCTCAAAGACATGACGAGTGTGAGTCACCACGCCCAGAATAGCAGCCTTCCTAAATAGCAGGCCTTTATATACTTTGGGTCTCTGCCCGTATTTGCCATCTTGTCACTGCACCTTGCCCATGTGACAAACTTCCCTGGAATGTGTGAGGTGGCAAACACATGTCACCCCAATCAGGTCCAACGGGTACATCTCCCCCTGCTTACCAGCTATGCACACTTTCCCCCAGTGGTCTCAGTTTGGCCTCTTTCTGATAACCACAAACTGTGACCTAAGTAACCTGTAAAATCTCTCAGAGCCAGAGAGACACACACCCCAAAAGGAAAAAAATGCTTCAAACATCATTCTCTTCCAAAAATATTGCTCTAATCCAAACCCACCAATACATGGAGTTTAGATTTAGTCTCTCATCTTCTGATTCTCTCTACTAAGTAGCTTTTCTAAGAGTGCTTTAATAAGCAGTATCCCCACCTCAGGGAAGTCTTCCTTGATTGCACCCACTCTGCTCTCTTAAGACCTGTCTCTATCACGACACTTGTCATGCAGTATTACCAGTTTCTGCTTGGATGCCTCTCTCCTCCAGCAGACCATGAGATTCCTTTTTTTGTGGCAGAAACTGGGTTTCATTGTCTCTGTGTACTAGCACCTGAAGAGATAATGATGCACAGGCAGCAGGCCTTCAAAACTGTGGCACAAACCACAGTGAGACACCGCCTCATACCCTTCGGGATGGCTACATAAAAAAGAAGGAAAATAACACGTGTTGGTGAGGATTTGGAGACACTGGAACCCCGTGCACTGCTCCTGGGAACATAAAGTGGTGCAGCTGCTCTGGAAAACAGTATGGCAGTTCCTCCAGTAATGAAAAATGAATTACGTATGATCCAGCAACCCCATTTCTAGGTATATATCCCAAAGAATTGGAGCAGGGTCTCAAAGAGATATTTGTGTTCAAATAGTAGCATATTCATAGCAGCATTATTCATAGTAGCCAAAAGGTAGAAGTAATCCAAGTATCCATCAACAGGTGAATGGGTCAAAAAAATGTGGTATATATTATTCAGCCATAAAAAATAAGGCAATTCTGACACATGCTACAGCATAAATGAACCTTGGGGCCATTATACTAAGTGAAATAAGCCAGTCACAAAAAGACAAAGACTATATGATTCCTTTTATGTGGCGCACATAGAGTAGTCAAGTACATAGAAATAGAAAGTGGAATGGTGGTTGCTGGGAGGAGGGAATGAGTCGTTTAATGGGTATTGGGAAGATGAAAAAGTTCCGGAGATCGATTGCACAACAGTGTGAATGTACTTAACACTACTGAAACATACACTTAAAAATGATTAAGAAGGTAAATTTTATGTTATTTTAAATAATTAATCATTTTTAAGCATAAATCAAATCATGACACCCTCCTGCTTAGAACATCCAGTGCCTTTCCAGGGAATCTGGAATTTAAAAGAAGAATAAGTGACAGAATGAATCATGCTATGTCATGGGAACAGTCTTCTGTGGCCAGTCAGTGAGTTAATAACCGTGGTCTCTGAAATCCAAAATGTGCATTGAAACATGGAAACTCGCAGGCTCCAGGGCCAAAGCCCGTAAAGCCTGACATGTCCTTCACCACTGACCCCATCAGCCGAGACAGGGGCCCTGCCCTGGCTAATATCAGGACATTTACCAAAACAACTGGCACCGTGAGGAGAATGAGTGGCAGATTTCCTCTTCAAACATGAGACATGTCAAAGGCACAGTCTCTGCAAAAAAGATAGGACCAGATCTTAAGAACAACTGCTAACAATTTCACTCCTGTGAATTTCCCGGACAATCCGCCATCCCAAGGGAAAAGCAGATTTATTCTTGCCAGTGGGTCAGTCAAAAACAGAAAAAAGAAATTGTGGTGCTTTAGCCTGGAGCTGCATTTGATCTGCAACTTAAAGAGCATTGCCCAGGGAAAAAGAGGTAGGGTAAAGATATGCTAATATATAGTTTTATATTATCACTTACTAATTAACCAGTCCTGGAAGCAGGAGTGTGAAAAAATTTTTTTAAAAAACACCCTCCCAATAAACTAGCAAAATTAAAATGCACTCGAAACCTTTTTGCTCCAAGTTGGATTATGTTTGATAGACCAAAAATAATGGAGTTGGGGATAAAGGCATTTAATTTTTTATATCCATACACTTGTATCTACAGCTACATCTACCTCTATCCCAACCCTGTATTTTTTGTTTCCTTATTGTGTTAGTCAGCTCGGGCTGCCATAACAAAATACTACAGACTGGGTGGCTAAAACAACAGAGATCTATGATCTCACAGTTCTGTAGGCAGGGTGGGTTCCTTTGGAGACCTCTATCTTTGGCCTCTAATTAGCAGTCTTCTCCCTGTATCTCCACATGGGGGTGTGTGTGTGTGTGTGTGTGTGTGTGTGTGTATGCGCGTGCACGTCTGTCTGTCTGTCTGTGTCCTAATCTCTTTTTATCGAGGCATCAGTGATATTGGATTAGGGCCTAAGGACCCTAATTTTAACTCCATTACTTCTTTAAAGACCCCATCTCTAAATACAGTCACATCCTGAGGCACTGGGGGTTAGGGCTTCAACATATGAATTTTAGAGGGGCACAGCTCAGCCCATAATATCCATAGTAGGGAAAATACTGGATTTTTAAGAAAAATACTGAACCTTTAAAAGTAAAACTGGTAATGGATGCTCATTTAGCAGATCATTTTCCTACAAAAACACTGGGATAAAAAGCACACACCAAAGCTCTCCAAATCGCAGGTACCCGCCCTTGGCACAGGTAGGCAAACGTAGATAATTTGCACCTTGGGAACCCTGTAGACTGGGCAGTCTTCAGTTGATCAGACCTTGACCTGGCCCAAGAATGACGTCTTTCGAGCATTTCCTAACAAAAAAACACTGATGTAATAATCCTGAATCAAAACCCGGTCCATTTTCAGTGGTTTACCCATTGATTGAATGTAATCAAACACTTATAGACACCTATTCAGGGTCATTAGGGTATTTTCCAAAGATTATTTGAGCTTTAAAGGGAGAGAACCAATGCCCAAGTCCATGTTGTCAATGCTCCCCTTCCCTTCAGTTTGCATCGTACACCAACGAGTCCCTCCTCCATCCCTTTGCACTCAGTTTAGTGTTAGACCTGTGTATGCATTTATGGACTCTCCCAAAATGAAAGTCAGTATTTTTTATCTCTCACTTCTCTTCTTCCTCTATGTTTTGTCTCTTCCCACTGAAAAAAATACTAGGTTTCTGGGTGAAGATGGCCTACTAGGCACTCACAGGTAATTTTGTTCTCTCCCAACCGCCCCAACTCACAGTTCAGAAAATGGATTTACTTCTTAGGGTGCACGCCCTCATGGGCGGGGTATGCAGAGCAGACATCAGGAACAGGGTTTTGGAAGCCAGCAAGCGTGAGGATGAGGGGTAGCAAACCAGGTCCAAGGGACAAAGCTGCATCTTAAGCCAATAGTGAGGAAAGTTGAGCACCCGACCGGCTCCCTCACGCAGTCCTCAAAGTTTGCAGGAGACAGCGGCACCAGGGATGGTGGCAATGCAGGTGCCGCCTGACTCTCCCTCCCAGAAAGAGCTTGTCCAATGGACAGCCTCCAGCTGTGAAAGCCTGTGGGGTCGGCCTTGCCTTTGGGGTGGCGGCTATGCTCTCCCTGGGCAGCCTCACCGACGACTGAGCATGAGCAGCGCCGGGCAGACGACAAAGGATCAGCCAAGGGTCTGACTCTCTCAGATTCATGTCACGGTCAGAGGCTTTCCCTGCTCATCCCCGCTTATGCTCCCTTTCCTTCCACAGTCATCAATCTGCACCGCCCCTCTCCTCCTCTCTCCTTCCTCTCCCCTCTTTTTCCTCCCCTCCCCTCCCATTCCCTCCCTTCTCCTTCTCTCTCTCTCTCTCTCTCTCTCTCTCTCTCTCTCATTTCCCCTTTCTAAACCAATCTAAGTCCTGAATAACCACAGGACTTTATCACTTTCTACCTGAAACATTTCTTTTCCATTGGCGTCCCAGGACACCAACCCTCTCCAGGTTTTCGTCCCATTTTACCACTGGCTTCTTTTCAGTCTCTTTCGGTGATTCCTTCCCATTTTCTGTCTTGGAAAGCTGGACCCGGTCTCAGTCTTCAGTCCTAATTCCTGTCCTCTCCTCAGGCTACCTCCATTGCCTGAGGTTCATAAAGCCAGGTCCATGGCTTTAAACACCTGTACATTGATGACATATTCATCCCAAACCTCTCATCTCAACTCTAAACTAATACATCCAACCTGGAAGCGGGTCTCATCCTGAGTGTCTAACAGGCACCCCAAACTCAATATGTCCAAACCTAAGCCCCCAAGGCCCCTCCCAGATTTGCCCCCTGACCTACCTCTCCATCTCGTCACAGGGCAGCTCTGCTCTGCAAGCCGCCCTCCTTGTTATCTGCTCCTTCACTCACTCCCAGGAGGCCTTAGGAAATTCTGTCAGCTCTTCCTTTGAAACAGATCCAAAACTGACTACTTCTTCCCACCAAGTCACCACCATCTCCCCCCAAATCCATCTGCTCCTCCTCCCTGCTTCCCACCCCCTGCTCTTTCCTCGAATTTTCAACACAGAGTTCAGAGCGATGATTTAAAAATACAGATCAGCGCATGAAATACATTTGTTCACATCCCTTACCACTCGCTCAGCGAAAGGTCAAGTCCTTACCATGGCCCAGTCCAGCCTGGAAGTAAGACAAAGGCCTGCGCAACCCTCAGCCGTCTCCCTGACACCGTCTCTCACCTGCCCTCCCTCTAAGCTACGAGGGCTGCTCTGTCTATCCTGTGGCTCCTCAATGGGACCAAGAAGGCTGCTGCCTCAGGGTTTTTGCCAGTGCTGCGCTCTCTAATTAAGGCCTCTTGCCCCAGATGGCTGTTTGGCTTCCTCCCTTCCTACTTGCAGATCTTTGCTCAGATGTCACTCTGACTAAGTCAGCACCTCCTACCACTCTTCACCCTCTACTCTGCTTTATTTTCTTTCAAGCCCCCGTCATCACGTCACACAGCACGTAGGTACCTATTTCCCAGTCTTCCCAGATAATAAGCTCTAAGAGACCAGCAACTTTGTGTTCCCAGAGTCTTAGGCATGGTTGGCACTTGATAAATGCTCAAAAAATTGGGGGAAATAGCAAATGAATCAGTGAATGAATGAATACTGCTTGAGTACTGCTGATTCTCAGAAGAAAAGCCTATGTGGGGGTTCAGAGCAAGCTTCCCCAAAATCTGGCATGTGAATTACTTTGAGCTGAACACAGTAAAGGCCCTGCAGGCTTATGAAAAATTTACCTCTCCCTTAAAAGAATTTAAATTAGGGGACCTGCCCAAAATAAGAGTTATCACCAGAAATAACTTTTTTATGACCTCTCTCTACAGCTGGGCAAACTTTTAGTTACTGAACATCTGCTCTTGCTATCATCCTGTAACGACCTTCCTCCCCCCTTGATGCCCCATGGCACCGTGCCTCATCCATAGCTCAGGATGTCATATATGTGTCATACATGTCATTTAAACTTTCTGTCCCGGAAGCTCTTACGTATGTGGAGTCTCTGACTCTCATGTATGTGGGGTTCCCATGCATACATATGTAATTAAGTTTGGTTATTTCCTCTTGTTAGTCTGTCTCATGTAGATTTAATTACTAGACCAGCCAGAAGAACCTAGGCAGGCAGAGAACAGCTTCTTCCTCCACCACACACGGAAAAATCAAGTACGTGGCTGCTCAGAGAGCAGAGACTGAATGCGTTTTTGTTCAAACCAGCGAGACATGCTTAGGAGATGAGTCAGAGAAATTACAGTGGAAAACTCTTTGTACATTCTTGAGGGACGAGTTAATTTCATATGTTAATGGACCCAAGTACACACATGTATCCCTAAGGCACGTGTGGAGAAATAAAAGCTGCCCCTTGTTAGCAGTGTCCAGATAACTTTAATGTGGTTGTTTATGAAATGTTTGCCTTACAACTGCCCCTGAGAAGCTCAGTGATTATTTGGGTCCTGGAGAGAAAAATGTACTAAGTTTTGCTGTCAGAATTCTAGAAGAAGAAATTCCAAGGGCTAGTCTCAAATGTTTGGGGTCAAGTCTTGCCAGGAATGTGACTCCCCATCAAATCTAAGGGCTTCCTCTTTAGAGGAGGGTTCAACCTAAACCTGAGTCATGAAGAAATAAGGAGAGTAATTCCCTAACATCAGAGAACATGTGAATCATTTCCAAGTAACAGATCAATGTGCTAGTTGTCCATAATTACGGCATGAACAAGAAAGATTAGAATCAGACATCCTTCCAACACAAGTCAGAAAAAAAGACTCGATTTGTATTTGATCATGGACTCTTTTCCCCCAAGTGTTCCCATGTATATTCAAGCAGACCCTGCCAGTTCACACTTACAGACCATTCACTCAAAAGGGGCTGGCTAATCTCACCTTGGTATAATTTATAAAGAAAATAAAAAGAAAAAACTTAAGTGGTATAAATAAAACTGGCTTGCCTAACCTAACAAAGCTGTAGTATTTTTAAGGACCCTAGGATACTAATTATATGCATGAAAATGGCTGCCCCATAACAAATGAGGACCCCATGCTGAGCAAGGCAAGTTTTAAAAATTTAGACAATTTAGACAATTTTTTACAGCAGTCATGCTATGTTTCTGAAAATAATACATTCATTAAAACTACAAAAATTCAGTAAAATAATATTCCTGGGCTTTCATCGACGCAGGCTGGCTCCCGCTGCCCACTGCAGCAGCGTTCTGTTTGCAGTATCTGAGCTGGGAAGCAAAAGACCGGAAGACTTAGGTGCTAAGAACCACCAAAGAGGGCGTGTGTGCACATAGGGCCACACACGTATGGGCATATCTTGCAAGCCTTGAAATTACTGTACAGTATCCCAAGGTAACCATGTAAAGTTAGAGAACTCTCATTTCAAAATACGGATTTTCGTGTATGTTTAAGGAACTCTCTCCTGGCTTGTGATCACATTTTGCACCCATTTAGACTGCGGTCCACAGCAAGTCCGTCACCTTCCTCCCCTGGGAATAAGGTGGAAGCTACCAGTAAGATATTAATTCAAATGATATTTAAATTCTTTTTTCACTTACGGACGCTCCTTAATTTATCTACAGTTTACATTATTTGTGTTTTTAAGTTTTATCTTATTGTAATATGAACAGTTAACATGAGATCTGCCCTCTTAACGAAGTTTTTTAAGTGCACAATATTGCATCGTCACCTATAGATACAATGTTGGGCAGCAGATCTCTGAAACCCATTCATCTTTCTTAACTGAGACTCTATATCCGCTGAAAAACAGGCGAAAGAACCACAAAACTGACAGAAAACAACGAACAAAATGGCAACAGTAAACTCTTCCTTATCAATAATTACTTTAAATGTAAACGGATTAAACAGTATTCATTTTAAAAATAATACTCTTTTAAAGGGAAATAAATGGTCAATAATAAATTATGGAAAAGGACCAAGTCTAGTTTCCCAGGCCCTCAGAGCATCTAATGCCTCCTCAGCCCTGGCCAGAGGGTGGAGGGTGGGCCCGAAAGCTCACAGCCAGAGACAAGTCCACCTTAGGAACATGCTATGTACCCCAGGACGTGTAAACATAGCATGCACTCCGGGAGGTTACACAGCAGTAGAGAGTGCATGTGGATCTCTGAAGGTCCCTTTTCTCTTCTTTCTCTTTTAGAAATACTGTGTGCAATTTTTAATTTTGCCTAGCAGCATGTTGATAATGATGGGTGTGTGTGTATGTGTGTGCAGAAAACAAATGACTTGCCTTCCAAGCTAGGAAGAACAGCTGTTTCTCACTTATTAGGATCAGAAAATAACCTCCCTCCATTTGTTATCCTGTCCAAGTCCATGAATGTCCAACAGTCAGTGAATCGAAAAATCTCAGCCATGCTTGCTCTGCAGAGGGACACGCGAGAGAAGACTGACACATCGCGCTCAGTGTCATCTGATGTTTAAACTCAGCAAGCCTCCTTGCAGAAAGAAGAACCTCTGGACCACAGCCCAAATCTACCTCCTCTTTTTAGGGAGAGCACACATTTATTCCCTCACCCTAAATTCTTAAAAAGAGCTCCAACTCCCGCGGGGGTTATGAAAGCAATTTCAATAATTTCCCTCGAAATGTGATGGAACATAGCCATCATTTATCCTCCATCAGAGCTGGTCGTGTGGAAGTGGAGGCTGTGTGATGCAGTGATTACGAGGGCGGCTCATTCCCACCAGAGAGCTAAGAGCACAGGCACGTGAAGGACACATGGCTCCATGTGACCCATGGCATTCTCTTCACCACATGCTGTCTCTGCCCTCAGCCCCCTCGATTCCGCTACTGTGGAGGTCACAGTCCTGACTGAAACTGTGGGGCACCTCATACACACCATGAGGGCAGAAGTATGCTCTGTGCCTGGCCCAGAGCAGACTGCCAGCCAGTACCCCCAGATGCACACTAAGGTTGTACTACCGTGGAGGCACAGGGCTGGGGGGACCACAGTGTCGCAAATCCAAAGCCTGCATAAGCCTCAGTGTCCTAATTGGTTCAATGGGGTAGATCACCCCCACCTCACAGGTGTGCTGTGAGGGATTCATGAGGTGACCTATGTCAAGCCCCTGGTACATTGGGGGTAACTTTCCATACTCTGCACACAGGGACTTACAACAGAGCAATTTAATCCAGACAGACCAAAACAACATCCAGGAGCAAAGTTAACAATACGTCAAGCACGTTGGTCTAGGTGGGCCCCCAGCTCCCCGCAGGTCCTTCACCAGCCAGGGAGCTCAGGCCTGCTCATTCGTCAAATGAGGGGCAGGTCCAGGGACCGAAGGTCCTGTGCGCCGACTCCAGCTTTCTTTGTGTGTGGCTGAAAGCTCCATCCTCTGCCAGTCGTAATTCTGCTGTCAGTCACAAGGGTAGGGACTCGGTATCTGCAAGGCACCCGTGTGAAAACCCTCACGTGCTCACTTGCAGAGAGGTGACAAATGCATGATCACACCAACAGCATATTCCCCTACCAACGTCCCACGCCAGCTACTATTTTTGAAAACCAGAGTCCATGTTTTGTGGTTAAAATGGCATTAGTTTGCCAACCTCGGAAACAGTTCTCCCCTCACCCACGATAAATTTCTATCAATATCCTACAGAAGGCACAGGCCCATGTACACATGGTACACACACACACACACACACACACAGAGAAATCACAGGAAATAAAAATGATGTACAAAGCTGACGGAGATTGAAAAATACAAACAGTGACCTGAACACAGCTTTACCTTTGGTAATAGAAAAACTCAGCCACTCGGAACAAAGACAGGAAATCTGGCTGCAACTGTCATCTGAGGTCAGCTCAGGGGGAAACCCAGAGTCTGAACCAGAGAGGCAAAGGAGGAGCCGGTGCATGCAACCGGCCCCACGAGGTGCCAAGACTCATCCATGCCCCCTGAGCCTTCAACTTCAACTTCGCTAACTCTGTTTTCTTAATCATACTCATATTTTATTTTGGTTAACATACCCCTTTGTTCCTCCAGTATTTTTTAGGTGCATTGATTTTTAAAAATTGAGATGAAATCCATATAGTATAAAATTAGCCATTATAAAATGTTCAATTCCATGACATTTAGTACATTCACAATATTGTGCAACCGTCACCCTCTGTCTAGTTCCAAAACATGTTCATCATCGGATAAAGGAACTCGGTACCTGTTAAACAGCCACATTCTGTTCTTCCCTCCCCTGCCACGGGCAACCACTAATCTGCTTCCTGGATATTTCATATAAATAAAATCATACAATATACGACCTTTCGTCTGGCTTCTTTCCCTTAGCAAAATGTTTCTGAGGTTCATCCACATAGTAACATGTATCAGAACTTCAGTTCTTTTCATGGCTAAATAGTATCCCATTATAAGGATAGGTCACATTTTGTTTCCCCATTAATCCATGGATGGACTTTCAGCTACTGTAAACAGTGCTGCTGTGAACATCTGTGCACAAGCATTTGTTGGAATATCTGTTCTCTTTCGGGTATATACCTAGGATTGGAATTGCTGGGTCATATAGTAAATTCTACCTGTAACTTTTTGAGGAACCACCAAATTCTTTTCCACGGGATCCATCACTTTGTTACATTCCTACTAGCAATGTACAAGGCTTCCAATTTTTCTTCCCATCCTCACCAATACTTGTTATTTTCTGCTTGTTTTCATTATAGCCTACAGGTTGTGAAATGGTATCTCGCTCCCCTATTTTTTTATTTTTGCAAAAAAAAATGTGGTTTATTGATATATAACTTAACTACAATAAAATACACAGGTCCAAAGTTCGATGTGTTTTTCACAACTGTAAAGACCTGAGGTGTTACCACCCATGACAAGATCTAGAACACTCATGAGAAAGTTCCATATGCCCTTCCCAGCCAACTATCCCCCTCCTCCAGGCACAAACAACACATTGTCACTTCATGGCCAGAGGTTACTGTTGTCGTTCCAGAGTTTCTCATCAGTGGAGTCCTTCTGTAGGGGCTTCTTTGGTTCCATGTGCTATTTTTCACATTCACCTGCTGTGGTGTACACCTTGGCCATTGATTCTTCCACATTGCTGACCAGTACTTCACAGAATGAAGGTACCAGTTTGTTTATTCACTCACCTGCTGACTGACATTTGGGTGGTTTCCAGTCCAGAGCTATTATGAGTAAGGTTTCTATGAACATTTTGATCCATATCCCTCTTGTCTTATGAGATCAGCTTTGAGAAGGTGGCTCCCGGGAGACAGCATGACCAAGGGCAGAGGCTATGGCAGCGCCACATGCAAGATGTATTGGGCTGGTAAAAAGAATCCATTTCATTTTTCCCATAAAAGAAAAGACACATTTTTTATTTTTGCCAATAACTTTATTGATTTGGATATTTTGAGTGTGTTGGCTAACCCCCGTGTGGTATAATGTTGATTGTTCTCAATGTCTCAGTTTGATCACTATCAACTTCAACTGGTCTACCCAACCATGAAGCCTTGTCCAGTGAGAAAGCTCCAGCACAAAACTTCACAAGCCACTTTTGACACATTCTATTAGTCAGAGCACCTTCTCCATACACTGCACAAATCTTTTATTTTTTTTTTTTTTGCATTTCAGTTGTGTCTTTACTTTTCTTGAAATAATAAAGCATGATATGCCAAAAATGTTGTGTATTTTCTTGATCTTCGATATTAAAACAGCTTACAAACATTCACAATTTTGATAAGCCTTTTTTTAATGCACACTGATATGATAGCTGTCACACTATAATCTAACAAAACTGTGTTAAATGGAGTTAAAGACAACTAAGCACTACTAGAGTCGTCTTACGGGAAAAAAAACAAACTTTCTAGCCAACCCAACACCCTCCTACGGAGGGGTGAGGTGAGAAAGAGCCTGAGAGTTTTCACTTAGCTCACCCGGAGAGAGTGATGGAAGACTGAGCAATGGCATCGGGAAAGGCCTCTCCTTTGTCTGCCAGAGCAACAGCAGAAGGGTGCCAGCAGGCAGGCAGACACGGGCCAAAGACCTGGGCTCCCGTCTCTCCTGACATTTGTGGCCTTGAGAGAAGGCATCTACCAGCGTGGCATGTGCATGAGCCATGGCAGGTCCAAGGCTGATCCACACAGGAAAAATACACATATGTATGCACACACACAGATACCTATATCATATTATATTATATACATTATCATATTATATTTATATATGCATTGGTAGGATGTGTTTTATATATTATAATATGTAATATATAATACACACCAAGCTGAGTCTGAAAGGCCAAGGACCCATTAGTCAAGAGTATGTCTGTGTGCCTGTGAGGAAAGGAGAAACACAAAAATATCTTCCACATAAATAGTAATCAGAAGAAATTACTTCAGTCTTGCCTCAGATAAACAGGGACATATAGGATCAAGGCCTGCTTTTTAAACTTGAAAGATGATTTGTTTATTTTTTCCTTTATTTCCCTTGCCATAGGAGACATATCAGCAAAAATACTGCTACATGGGATACCTGAAATTTTGCTGCCTATGTGTTCCTCCAGGACTTCTATGGTGACACAACTTATATTTCAGTCTTTTACCCATTTTAAATTTATTCTGGTATACAGTGTAAGCTGGTGGTAAAGTTTAATTTTTTTTGCACATACCAATCCAACTCTCCCAATAACATTTATTGAAGAGGCTGTTTTTACTCCATTGTATGCTCACATCCCCTTTGTCAAATATTAATTGACCATAAAGACATGGGTCTATTTCTGGGCTCTCTATTCTGTTCCATTGATCTATGTGTCTATTCTAATGCCAGTACCACACTGTTTTGATTACAGTAGCTTTGTAGTATAGTTTGATATCAGGTATTGTGATCCCTCCTATTTTGCTCTTCTTTCTCAAGGTTGCTGAGGCAATTCGGGTTGTTTTTGGTTCCATATAAATTTTTGAAATATTTGGTCTAGATGTACAAAATATGCCATAGGGATTGCATTGTATCTATAGATTGCTTTGGGTAGTATGGACATTTTAATGTTAATTCTTCCAATCCATGAACATGGCATATGCTTCTATATATTTGTATCTTCCTTAATTTTTTTCTTCAGTGTTCACACTTCTCCAAGTACATACAGATGGCCCATGGACATATGAAAAGATATTCAACATCACTAGCCATCAGAGAGATGCAGATCTAAATCACAATGAGATATCACCTCACGCCAGTCAGAATGGTCATCATTAATAAATTAACAAACAAGTGCTGGCAAGGGTGTGGAGAAAAGGGAACCCTAGTGCACTGTTGGTGGGAATGCAGACTGGTGTAACCACTGTGGAAAACGGTATGGAAATTCCTCAAAAAAGCTAAAAATGGAACTGCCTTTTGACCCAGAAATTCCACTGCCAGGAATATACCCTAAGAATCCCAAATCACCAATTCAAAACCACTTATGTACCCCTATGTTCATAAGCAGTGCTATTTACAATAGCCAAGTGCTGGAAACAGCCTAAGTGCCCGTCAGTAAATGAGTGGATCAAAAAACTGTGGTACATTTACACAATGGAATACTACGCAGCGGAAGGAAAGAAGGAACTACCCTTTGTGACAGCATGGATGGAACTGGAGAATATGCTAAGTGAAATAAGCCAGTCAGTGAAAGACAAACATCATATGATCTCACTTATAACAGGAATCTAACGAGCAAAACAAACTAATGAGCAAAATAGAACCAGCGGTATGGAAATGTGGAACAGATTAATAGCAACCAGATGGGAGGAGGGGAATAATGGTGGAAAGAAGGGGAAAGGACTAGTCAATGAACATGTATGAATGACCCACGGACATGGACAACAGTGTGGGGATTGCCTGTGGGAGCAGGGAGGAGGGTGGGCTGGATAGAGGAAGACAAAGGGGGGGAAAGATGAGACTAACTGTAATAAAATAACAACAAAAAATTTTTAAAAAGCAAGTTAAAAAAAATAAACTTGAAAGATAATTACCAACGGAGACGAGAAAGACAAACAAAACACTGCCCATAAAATCGTCAAAGGAAACAGCACCAAATGTGAGGAAGAGAGCAAAAATAAGATGTCAGAGGACCGTGCACATTGCTTAAAACAACTAGTATAATTTGGAAATGTCTTTCATAAAGGATAAGAACTCTAAGGATTAAAAAACATAATTCCATTATGTGACCAAGAAACATATGTAAATCGGATTAAAGGCTCGGTGAAATGAACCAAAAGGGCAGACTGGGAACTCTGCCTCGCAGGCGGAGACACTCGCTGGTGGAGGCAGGCTGGGCATCTGGAGGGGATCAAGCCATGCGACAGGCCACACGGCTGCCAAGTGGAGTCCAGGGAGGTCTGCTCACCTATGTCTGGAGGTGGAAGCTGCCTGCCGGTGTAGGAGCCAATCAAGGATGCCTGTCAGACAGGTCGACTAGACAGTGAGCAGAGGAAAATGGGGTTGGGGAGGCTAATGGGAATGGAATCAGAGGAGCTCCTCTGTCCTCCAGGACTTAGGAGGAGGACTCTGCAGAAACGCAGCCCTTGGCCTGTCCATGGGAAGCTGGAGGTTAAGGGTGCTCAGTGAGTGCAGGGTGCAGAAGTGAGAGTTTTAACCCAAAGCACCCCTGAAGGGAACAGGCATTGCGTTAGGAAAAGAGAGGCATCCTACACATTGATGAAAGGGAAGATTCACAAGCGATACAGACCATCACCACGTTGGCAGGGAGTGTCAGATAACACATCAAAATACATAAAGGAGCACTGTTAAATAAAAGGGAGAAAATGAATAAAATGATTCTTTCCAGTAACCATACCTCTTAAAATATTTGAAAGATCAAATTCAAATATGCATAAAAACATAAAGCATTTGAATGTATAAAGTTGAATTAACAGATGTATATATCAGATGATATCCTATAAACATACACTATGCTTTTATTCTAAGCATCCATTGAACATTTATAAAAACTGATCACCTATTAAGCCACAAAAAATAACCTTAATAAATTAAAAAAAGCAAAAACTGCCCAGCCCATATTTAATTCACAACACAATAAAACAACAAAATAATAATATTTCAAATAAAAATAATCCAAACCACATGAAGATCTGAAAACAATCCTTCAATTAATTGTTGTCTGTATAAACTTGACACCCTCAGCAGGTTTCTGTAACCCAGCGCCCTGAGCCCCACCGGTTGTCACAGGGTCGCCCGCGGTAGAGCCTTCACTATAAACCCATCCTGCATCTACGCCGGCTCCCTTCATAACAACACTTTCTAGAAGGTTTACTTGGCTGTTGACTCCACTCTCCTCAAACCCCAGTGCAGAGAGAGAATTAGGAAAACTATTAGTTCAAACAGAAAATTAAATCTCCAACTGCAAACAAGTTTGAAAATATCTAAAATGGCAATAATCTGGGGTTCTGTGTACTCAGAATAAAAATCATGGCCTTAAATATTTTTATTATTGAATCACAAAAATTAAAATAAGTGGACCAAACCTTCTGTTGAAGAAGTGAGAAAAACAAACAAAGAAAATGAGAAGTGAAAAATAGGGATAAAGAGCAGAAACTAATGAACCAGAGAACAGAAAAAGATTGCCTATATAAATAATGATAAATAAGTATGGAAATTTATTTAAAATAATAAAAGAGTCAATCATCTGGCAAATCAAACTAATAAAAAGATAAGTTATCATTATTTATATATTCAATCATCATGTCTAGAAATTATGAGATAATCGAAATAATAATTTTGAAAATTAGTCTGTAAATTAGCGACATGATTGAACAGAAGGTAAATATAATATAAAAATTAAAAATCAATACATTTCCTAAAGCAAAAGCCAATTAGAATACATAATGGGGAAAATACAAGTCAAAATATTAACAACGAATTACCTGCCTGGGAAATACCCTGGCAAGACATCCTTAGAAAATCATAAAATAGTTGAACCAATGAAGAGGTACACTGTCTGGACAGACAGCAGGCCCTCCTAGTGAGGTGTTCCAGCACTGGGTTCCAGAAGCCTACCAAGGATTCCAAGTTTGTACAGACAATAGTTAATTAAAGAATTGTTTTCAGATCCTCATGCTTTCTTGTGGTCACTTGCATTAAGTACACTATGAGTTGATAACGTTATGAGTATTCTTGGAAACTATCTCTGCTCTAGGGCAGCTCGACAATGCACGGGAGGCTGGGAGCCATCATAAGCCTATTCCACAGAATCTTGTTAGGCAGCTGGTTTTCACAAACCAATATATAAACCAATGATGACTGGATCTAATCACTCCCAGTAAAATGTGGGGAAAACCCAACAAAATAGCTCTTAAGAATATATAGAAGAGCCCTGGCTGGGTAGTTCAGCGGTTAGAGCATTGTCCCACTACACCAAGGTTGAGGGTTTGATCCCCAGTCAGGGCACATACAAGAATCAACCAACAAATGCATAAATGAGTGGAATAACAAATTGATGTTTCTCTCTCTCTCTCTCCCTTTCTCTCTCTCTTCCTCTAAAATCAATCAATAAATAAAAAAGAATAAATAAAAGAATAGGAAGGTAAGAAGAGTTACAATTCTGTTAGTTATGATCATTTAATAAAGCAATGATAATTTAAAATTAAGTTATTTTAATAAAATAATCAACAAACAAACCAAGAAAACAAAACCAAATCTAGTAGCAGGGTCAAAGGATACAGAAAAATTGAATATATAATAAAAAAGGTGTTAAATTGAGGTGTCATAAATTACCAAATGATGTTGGAGAAACTGGCTATTTGATAGTTCTGGCTGGATAAACCAGTTTATTAAGGTTAATATATTAAAATTTTAAGTATATTCCTGTTAATAACCACCTATTGAGCCCTTAAGCTGTATGTCAGCCACTGTGCCAAAGGATTGTCGTTATCTCCTTTAATCCTGACAACAACGTCTATGAAGTAGGTACTACTACTTCTAGATCTCTGTTCCACCAACTCACTTAAAAAGGAGCAAACCAAGGCCCGGAGAAGGTAAATGACTTGGCCAGGGTCACACAGCCAGGCAGGCAGCCAAGATGAGTACTATGTCCAGCATTATGTCTGTCTAACCATACTGTTTGCAATCATCGCCTTCGATAAACGACCGCGGCTCTCTGGAGTCTGCACAGCGGAGTTTGTAGAACAAGAGTCATCCACAGCAGGGAGACACAAAGGAAATCAAATAGCACATATAAATCAACTTCAGGGAGCATTTTCAGAGACAAAAACTAAGGATCCAAATCAGGGTGCGACCAGCCCAACAATGGGGGCTTTTGTCGAAACTGTCAAGTAAGCCTTTACTAGAAAGCCACCCAGGACCTTGGCTGCCTGACCCTTTCTGCAAACAGCCCTCTGCAGCTCAGCTCTCATGCCGCGCTGCATCTGACTCACCGGGGCTCAGAAAGTAGCGGGGGCTCCCCACGCACCCATCCTCCCCACCCACCCCACCGCCACTCCTACAGCCTAGGCTCCGGGCCTCCTTACAGGACTTTCCCATGCATTTGTGCAGCATAAACCAGAGAAAGAAGCCTTCACCATCCATGGCAGGTTCAGACAATGAGCATATTCCTGGACATGCCACCTGGACAGATACCTTCCCAAAGATTCTCACGATAAAGTGAAAGACATACACCCACTGGGGAGGGCTCACGCGCAGGCCCAGCCTGAGCATCACGGCATGCAAATCTTTAAAAACGGAATATTCGACTGTGGAGAGGTGTGGGGTTTCTGGGAGTGATAGGAGTATTCTGTAATTATTAATAGATGCTGGTGATGGTTATACAACATTGTGAATGTACGAAAATCCACTGAATTGTACTTATAAAGCAGTTACAATGATGAATTTTGTTATGTGAATCTTATCACAATAAAAAAAATTTAAAAATCGAAACGAAAACTAAGAGAAGAAATGAATGCTTACATTTAAATATTGAACTACATATAAATGAATCTCTATATTTACACGTAAAAAATAAGTAAATGTATGTAAAGGCGAAAACCCCCAAATATTCTAATTTGATAATTTCCTTATTAAATACGCCCAACAGTGATTCTGATAATAAGGCACAAAATAAGATTGTGAAGAAAATACGTGTGGTCCAATGAAGGGCACAGGGCGGAGCAATCCAAACACATGCTCCAGGTCCCCACTCATCCTTCTGATCGGGACCCCTAACCTCTCACTCCTAACTTCCCAATTTCCCCATGTGTAAAACAGGCACAATGAATTAGGTAGTTTCTGGTCTTTTTCAGCTCTATGAACCAAATCATGCTTTTGCATTATTTTAAATAGAGCATTCAAAGAAAAGTCTAATGAACTGCTAGTCTCATCAAAAGAAGTATATCCAGATCGAAAATGTTCCCGGGCTCCATCCACGCCCCTGTCCTTCACCCTCCAGTAGGGCCTGCTCCAGCAATGCGTTTTGTCCTAACCCAGTTCTGAAATTGGGGGAACCCCTGAAAGCCAGGGTGACTGTGTGCATCGGAGCAGGGGAGGAGGCAGCAGAACCACAGTACAGGAAGCTCTCCAAAACGCCGGGCCACCGCACTGCCCCGCAGCCGTGAGCATGCAGCATGGCCATCCTGGGGAGACCCTGGTGCTTAAACGCCTGCGAGTCTGAGATCTGCTTCTGAAATCAGAGGAGCATGAAAACAATTTCCACGATGATCCACCAGCTCAGGGCTTAAAGTCAGGAAGAGGTACACTGATAGGGTGTCAGAACGAGGCCAGGAAGTAAAAGGGCGTTAGGAACTAGAGAAATAAGGAGAAAAAGCTCTGTTCCTGCTACGTGGATGTGAGAGAACAGGCAAGAGCCCTCCTCTTAATCAAGTAGGGGAGAGTGTAGAAAAAAAGCCTTAAAGATCACCTCTAGGAGACTATTTACCCATGACAAATAAGGAAACGGAGTCTTGCTGAAGGCTGAAGACAAGGACTCAGGGCCAGCTCATGCCGGGGCTGGCACCGTCACAGCCTCTGGGTTGGCGCCCGGTGGTCCCTAATCACACCTAGGTGCCTCTGCTGTAAATGTTCCTCCTGAGAGATGGGAAAGCCCTGGAAAGTTCAGAGCCCGTTTCCTTATTTGCCAACAGAACTAATCCTGGCCCTGTGTCGCTCACAGGGCCGGGGTGGATATGAAATAACACATTGTGAATGCTTGCAAACCACTACACAGACGTAAGGAAATGTAATTATCATTTGGGCAAGTATTCTTAATGCTCCTTTCAAGAAAAAATTTTTTTAAAAAAAATTTAAAGACCTACTAGAGAAAAGAAAACACCAGGGCATGCAATTCTAGTTCTTCACCCAGGGGATTGAGCAAATAGTCGCACTCCGAAGTAATCAACGAGGTACAGTGCTCAATTTACCAAGAAGCTTTTGCAATGAGCTCCAGGGCCCTTCGCTTACATGCACCCCTCGTCAGGCCTAGGAAGGGTCCTAGCAGTGTGTTCGCATGGTCAGATGTTATTGTAAAATCTGCAAAAGCAAGGTACTTTTATTACCATCAGCTGAGATGACTGTCTCTTTCCACTCCAGTTTCTCCTCTGTCACAGTCGCTCCCTGCAGTGCGGGGGAGTGTAGGAGAAGGCAGTTCTGTGGAATTTGTTTGGGGGAATTCAGACTGGGAATACCTTTAGTTTCACTTCAGTGGAATATGTTTATGACGGTTCCCAGTCTCCCACATATTTTTCAGCTGCCCTGGAGTAGGAATAGCTTCCAAGAATACTCATAATGCCATCCATTCAAAGTGCACTTCATACAAGTGACCACAAGAAAATGTGAAATGTCTTCTAATGTTATAGCTCACATAGCAAATGGATGGAGGCTGTCCCACATTTGACAACATCTGGAAAACTTACATGGCATTGCCAATGTTGAGTTGCGAAGCTAA
This sequence comes from Mormoops blainvillei, assembly GCA_004026545.1. Taxonomy (NCBI): domain Eukaryota; kingdom Metazoa; phylum Chordata; class Mammalia; order Chiroptera; family Mormoopidae; genus Mormoops; species Mormoops blainvillei. Next base: position 217,551 of record PVJD01002116.1, read on the forward strand.
AATTAATTTTCTAAAGTATCAACTCTTTGGGGAAAAAAAAGTTTCAGTCAGTCAACCACAATGGAAAAAAGAATAAATTACCTTTCTCTTTTTTCAACAGGAAAAGATATTCCAAGGTGCTGTCACACAGAGAGTCAGTCAGATAAATAGACAGTCAAAATATGTAAGAGAAAGAAAGGATTGTAGAGGTGTGTCAAGTAACTAATAAAAATATGCTGTTTTCCTAGGTTTCGTGATGTTAGTGGTCTATCAGCTTTTCTAACTTTGCAATTTTTACAATTTTTTCTCATTCTAGACATTTACTTTTGCACCTAATTCTATATTACTAATTTTACTAATTTCTTTTTATTACTAATTTACTATTTTACTGCTATATTCCCAATTCTTAATTTCTTTTTCTTAAAGAAGGAGCCAAAATTGTATGAGCTTCAAGTCCCAGGAAACCTGTATACCAAGCCCGCTAACTGAGTGTTCTCAGGCTTTTCATTTCATTTCTCATACTTACTCATTTAGGGGAAAACTAACCCCTCAGAATTTCCTTTCATATAAATAAACGTATTGTTTTTAAAGCATTTCCACCAAGGACCAAAAGAAAATGGATTTGAACACCCATGAGTAGAATAGTCATATGGAAGGGAAAGAACCTTCTAATGACAAAATCTCATAGAACTCCACCTAGAACTCTTTAAGAAAATACTTTGTTCAAAATAGATGGAAAAAACTCTTAGTTGCGTGCATGCTGACGCCGACTCCCAGACAGGAGTGTCTCTGGCTTTTTAGGTTTGATGAAGAGCCCAATATTTTTCTTTCTACTGATATATATGCATGTGCCTACATATGAGAATAATCTCAATGTGGCTTATGGTACAATAAAATTATTACGATCAGTCCAATACAAGAATTTGAACCACAAGTCAGAAGGGGAAAGAAGAGAACTGTTCCTGGGAATCACCTGGCTAAGGACTATCGCAGCTGCTGCCTCCGCTGCCCTCCATTCTCGGAGGGTTCCCTACAGCTGACACCACCACCTCCTGTGTGTCCCCGCACTCTCAGAACCCCTCCTGTCAGCAGCCCATTCTTAGACCTTTACCCCTTTCCCCTCCCAGCCAATCTGCCACCTCTCTCCTACTGGCACACACTTCCCACCCGGCCTCTAATACCCTGTCCCTCGGCAGGTAACTCCAGGTGGCTTCAGCTTCTTCCCAGTGAATTCCTCACACCTTATTTGCTTCCCCTGAAACCTGACCCTGCCCAAAGATGCAGGCACCCCCTCCCAAGTGGGCTCATCACCCATGCCCTGAGTCCATATGGGTCTTTCTCCCCAGCACCCAACCTATTTACACACATTCCTCCTTCCTCTGCCCAGGCTTTTCTTTTGGCAGGTAAAACATGTTCCAGACTCTCCAGTTTGGCTGATATTCATCCATCCATCCATCCATCCATCCATCCACCCATCCATCCATCCACCCATCCATCCATCCCACAAACATGGACTAGGTATCCGCCACGTGCCTGGCATAATGATGAATACTGGGCCTAAAATACGAAGCCAAGAAAACACACCCTTTTCTTTCCTTTCTCCCTAGCACAGCTCTGCCCACACTCTGCTGACTCCCTGATTCAATCACTGTCTCTCCCACAGGGCTCAAA